>RJWJ010029627.1:0-20471 GCA_004363605.1 Indri indri | reverse complement strand
ACAGGCATGCGCCACCATGCCCGGCTGATTTTTTCTATATATATATTTTTAGCTGTCCAATTAATTTTCTTTCTATTTTTAGTAGAGACGGGGTCTCACTCTTGCTCAGGCTGGTCTCGAACTCCTGAGCTCAGAACGATCCGCCCACCTCGGCCTCCCAGAGTGCTAGGATTACAGGCGTGAGCCACCGCGCCCGGCCTTGTTTATTTATTTTTAATTGACCAATAATAATTGTATATATTTATGAGACACAATGTAATGTTTTGATCTATTGCAGAAATACTCAGTCAAGCTAACTATCATATCCATCACCTCACCAACTTATCTTTTTTTATGTGGTGAGAACAGGTTATTAGAACTTTTTTTTCTCACTCCCTCCCCCCTAGAATTTTTTTAAATAAGAGAAAATCATCACGAGATAATTCAATACAGGCCGGGCGCAGTGGCTCACGCCTGTAATCCTAGCACTCTGGGAGGCCGAGGCGGGCGGATTGCTTGAGAGCTCAGGAGTTCGAGACCAGCCTGAGCAAGAGCGAGACCCCATCTCTACTAAAATTAGAAAGAAATTAATCGGACAACTAAAAATATATAGAAAAAATTAGCCAGGCATGGTGGCGTGTGCCTGTAGTCCCAGCTACTCAGGAGCCGGAGGCAGAAGGATCGCTTGAGCCCAGGAGTTTGAGGTTGCTGTGAGCTAGGCTGACGCCACAGCACTCTAGCCTGGGCAAAAAGAGTGAGACTCTGTCTCAAGAAAAAAAAAAAAAAGATAATTCAATACTGACAGCTGCTATCTGAAACTGATTATAAAGTTACCTGTTCCTTAAATGTTGCTTAACTTGATGACTGAAAACAGTCTCACCATAATCAACAGATCACTTATGTTTTCAGTAGAGACACAATTATTGTCTCCATTTAGCACTTCACACACGACTGTTTGAGAAAACATTTCTATTTCAGCAATCATCATTTGGATACACCGATTCTGCATAAGATTAGATAATTCTTGTAGATTTATCCAACTCTTTAATATAAGCATGGAAATGATTGATACAGGTGCACCTCTCATTATCCTTAAAATTAAATCTACGATTTGTAAAAAGTAGACTGAACAGGACATAGATTTTAGAATTATAGTCTTCAAGGACCTTAAAACTGAGGTTTCATTATCATGGAAACACCAAAAGTCATCATCATCGATGATTATGAAGAGTGGTGTAGGGTCTGCAACCTCCAACACTCTATACCGGCTCGGCTCAGGACTTAGGATTATCACTCCCTCCTGTGCGGCTGTGGCACTACACCAGTTTCAAACCCATAAGAGTCCCTTTTTTATATATAATCACTGACGCAGACTCCTATATACCTCCTTTCCTTACAGACTCTACCTGTTAAACTGAAATATAAAACACTCACCTAACTTTATCCTTCTGTCTGGGTGAGGGGGCGGGGCTCAGTGCAGTGGTCACGCCAGTCAGCGTTATGTGGGAGGGAGGCAGCCAGACCTCCAGATATAAATTTGTGATGCCGTGATCTCACCTTCTCTCAGAACTGCAATCATCATTTTACCTCTCACGGCAATGACAGTGCAGTCCCAAGAAGTTGAGAATATATTTTTAAAACTCTTTTTCCCTTGTTGTAATTATAAAAAATAATTTACTAACTCCTAGCTAGCATCTCCATAGAGAGTTTGGAGTGTTTAGGGAGGCTCCTTCCTTTCCTTGATCCCTGGAGGCTGACAGGGTCTCACGTGGAAGAGAACAGGAGATATTGTGGTCTGACATATGTCTCAGTGGAGTCTGCATCCCAGAGAAGTCTCTCTACCCAAAACAAAGTTCTCTATAATCTTCAGACCTCTGAGCTGCACGTGATTTTTAAGTCAAGTGCAGAGAAATGGAATTAGTCAAAATATCTAAGAAGGATTTTCAAAGAGGTGAAAGGAAGACTACAATGCCAGTAGTTTACATTAGAAATCGTTGATTCATGAGCACAACTCAACACCAAATAATATGGAAAATTTGTAGAAAAATATAGTTTGCCAATATTAAAATATATAGTACTATATAATTACACTAATATGTATTTGTATAAATATACAAAATATAGCATTACCAACATAGTTTAGCACTATATAGTATGCCAATTTCTCTTAACAGAAATATCCCAAGTGGTAATAGTTTTCTAGCTAGATTGACAATTAAATGTTTTTTCATTGCAAAAAAATTCACTGTTCTTACAATGTCATAGGCACGTCTCCCTCCAATTCTTGGTGTTACTCCCGTGTTTATGTTAGTGTATGTTACATGCCAAAAGAGACTTCATGTATGTAGTGAAGGTTACTAGTTGTTTGTTCTTAAAATAGGGAAATTATCCTGGATTATCTGAGTGGGACCAATATGCCCTTGAAGCCAAGAAATAAGTCAGACAGATGTGACCGAAGGGGAAGTTAGAGCTTAGAAACAGGAGTGTGATTTCACATGCTGTGGCTGACTTTGAATACATGGGAACCATGAGAAAGAAATGAATTCTGACAACAACCTGAATGACCTTAGAAGTAGATTCTCCCCAGAGACTCAAGAACAGAGCCCATACGTGCGATCTTGATGCTGGCCTCATGCAGCCACCACAGCCTGACAGATTTCTCATCTATGAACTGTGAGAAAATAAATGGGTGTTGCGCTAAAAAGCTGGTTAAACTGTGGTAATTTATACACATCTGAACAAATTTAATGATATAATATTGAAATGATAAAATTTTAAAATACCCATTAGTTGCCCCATGACCAACAGTAGATTGATATCCAGACATAATTTTTATCAGTTTTAGATGTACCTCTCTGCATTTACAATTTCATATATATCTAAAATTACATCTGAAGTTGCATAAAAATATATGTATATATACTCCCCATGAAGAAATTTTGTTGTTGTTTCAGTATTTAAATATATATTTGCAGAGTTAGATTACTATGCAATTAATGGCCTTCCTTCATCAGTGATGTTTTCATACCAGTTAAATAGATCTACGTATTCCTTGAAATGCCACATAATATTCCATAGTGATTATGAATAAGCCATCTTCACTGAAACACTCCCTGTTTCACACTAACAGAGCTGCATGTGTCCATCTGTCCCCTGCTATCACACATGTTATAGCATGTGAATCACACTGATTAAGCACATATGGGTTATCTGAGTGGTCCTTATATATGGGATCATTGTACCATTGTGAGTGCATATTTTCCCTGCAGGCGAGAACCAGTTAACGGACCTTGCAAATATGTGTAAAATGCCATATACCAACAATTGTGTACTCACATACCTCCATCTCCCCTTTCCACCTCCCTCTCTTCCATCTCTATTTAGAAAACATAACATACAAGATTTTTTTTTATGATCAATAATAAGGAAACAGAAGATATTCTAAATTCTCCCGGGTCAGATGGGCCAAATAATACCCAAGTAGCAGGGAATTAGGAGGATTGATTCACTTAATGTGTGTAGTTCCAAGCACAGTGCCCTGCAAATAGTGTACGCTAACGTGTGTGAGCACATGGTAGAGGCTCAGTAAGCAGCGCTTCAACAAATGAATGCATTCTGTTTCCCCAACACAGCCCAGATCAAACAGTACTGCTTTCTCTGGGCCCCTCTCATCCTGCAAAAGGCCAGAAGATAATACGATTTTCAGGGAACTCTTGGGTAGTTTTCACTGGGAACCAGCAATATGTGGAGGAAAATGAGACCTGCTCTATATGGGCTTTTTAGGGGTGGGTCAGTCCACGCTACATTCCCACTGCTGTAGGAAAATTTGGGAGCATCTCTTGGAAAGTGCCTGTAGACAGAGGAGGTATCATTTTTCTTACATTTTAAAATTTTAAATTATTCCTATCAAAATCTGAATGGCATTTTTTTTACAGAAATAGAAAAAAAATTCTAAAGTTCATATAGAAGTGCAAAGGAACCCAAACAGCCAAAACAATCTTGAGAGAGAAGAGCAAAGCTGGAGCCATCACACTTTCTTATCTCAAAGCATGTTACAAAGCTATAATAATCAAGAAAAGAAAACTCAGAAATAAATCCAGGTATTCGCAGACAACTGATTTTCCACAAAGACACCAAGAACATACATTGGGGAAAGGGCATCCTCTTCAATAAGTGGTGCTGGGAAAACTGAATATCTATATGCAGAAGAATAAAAATAGACCCCTATTTCTTACCGTATACAAAAATCAACTCAAAATGGATTGAAGACTTAAAAGTAAGACTGAAAACTGTAAAACTACTAGAAGAAAACAAAGGGGAAATGCTTTGGGACATTGGTCCAGGCAAAGATTTTATAGCCATAGACTTCAAAAGCACAGGCAAAAAAATTAATAAACGAATGAGACTCTGTTAAACTAAAAACCTTCTGCACTGTAAAGGAAATAACAGAGTGAAGAGACAATGTGTTGAATGCGAGAAAATATTTGCAAACCATTCATCCACAAGAAACTAATATCCAAAATATGCAAGGAACCCAAAAAATTCAATACCAGAAGAACAAATAATACCATTAAAAAGTGGGCAAAGGATCTGAATAATTTCTCAAAAGTAGCCACACAACTGGTCAACAGGTATAATAAAAAATGCTCAACATCACTAATCATCACCCTAAGCATTCAGAGACATACAGTCTCACCCATGTCATTATCAAGGTCAAAACCTCAGAGGTGCCTTTCCGTACCTGAGTGCCATAAGGCTCCCTAATGATTCCACGTACAGTCAAAAATCCAGTCACAGCCACCAACAATTCTCTCCCAACAACCGCGTATATTTTCGAGGACAAAGCATCTCATGCCCAAGGAAACAAAGAATCTCACAGACACAAACCACACCACAAAGAGAAACAACCGTAGGCAATGTCCCGGTCACAAGGTAACACAGAGCCATTCAACGAGACAGACAGTGCTCTAAGGAATGCGGGCAGCGTCAGGGTACAAAACACAAAGTCCGGCCCTTACAGAGAGACCCTTGTGACACACCCGATCACTTCCGGGTTCTCTCCCGTGGAACCTACACAGCATACGGCCACACATGAGCCTGGAGCTCTGGAATCTACTTGCGCGGGAAGAACTCCCTAAAATCTCAAGGCACCGAGGGCAAGCTGTGAGTTTTCTGAACACCCTAGCTTACATTTCCTAAAGATGTTTCCGGCCCCGGACTGCATTTCCAAGAACTGTCTGGAGGCACAGGTCTTTTAGAAGCAGACCCGTGTGGCACGCTGGGAAAATTCTGAACTGTCCCAAATTTAAGGTGGGGTCCAAACTGCAAGTTGGGAGCAGTCGGGACTGTTGGCTCCCTGATCCTGAACTACATTTCCCAGGGGTTAGTGGGGCGTGTCCTAAGCAGTAGACCAAGTTTCATGCTGGGAGACATCTGAAGGGCCAACAGGGCTTCCAGGATTTAAAGATTCTCCCGCCCTGAAATACTTTTCCACAGAAGACTGTGGGGACCAGCTCCTCCCACAGCGGGAGGAGATGCATATGGAGGGCACTTCCGGCGCCAAGAAGTCCCGCGACGTAGACCACATTTCCCAGAGGTCTCTGAGGCACGGCTCCATTGGGGCAGTGTAGAGTTGCATGCTGGGAAACACTGCCGGGCGCTCTTCCAGCGCCGCGGGTTCCCCGTTGGTGGACTACATTTCCCAGAGGCCTCTGTGGCACAGTCCAACGTGGAGCGTGAAGAGTCTCCCGCTGAGGGGCGTGTTTCCTGCTCGCGGGATTTTTAAAATGGTTTCCTGGGGATAGCGTCCCAAGTACACCTCGAACCATGCTTCTCCTCCCGACATCCTGGATGTTGTTCGGCCCTGAGAGGGGCGTTGTTCGCTTCCCAGGAGGAAGCCAGCGCGAGGTTCCTCGGGGAATGGCGGTGAGGGAGTCACCAGGACGAGGAGACCCTAAACGAAGCCTCCGCCTGAGGCTTTGGGAGCAGCCGAGGAGGGAAGTGCGAGTGTGTGTGCGTGTGTGTGTGCGCGCGCTTGCGTGAGAGCTAGAAGCTGCCTGACGGGGTCCCGCCATGTCCGCGTGACCGAGATATGGGCGTGTGAGCGTCTGTCGGGGTAACGGGGCTCCCCGTCTTATTGGCTGAAATACACTTACGTGTACTTGTGTGTGCGGGGTTGACGCGGCCGAGTTCTGGCCCCATAATTGTGACACAGGTGTGTGTGAATGTTTATGAGGGCGATGGGGCCGGGCTGTGTGAGCTTCTGTGGGAATGACACGGCTGGGCTGTGTCTCGACGACTCTGCTTTATGTGAGGTAAGTGCTTGTGGGCTCTGCGGGGATGGCACGGCCAGGATGTGTGTCTGTGGCAGTGAAATGTGCCTTTGCACTTATGTCGAGCTGGCAGCGAAGGGCAGTGTCTCTCTGGTGTGGCCGTCAGTGGGCACGAAAGGGCCCGCGGCGATTGCGAGGGTTTGGTGAGGGATCGTGCTCGGCTACGTGGCCTATTGAGTGAGCACAGGTGTATGTGAAAGTGTGACCTGTATTTCCAGAGTCTCTGCTGCTTCCTCTGCCTTCACCTTCCAACCATGTGGAACCTGCTTGGGAACTGTGGCCCCAGAGTGACATGAGAGCCTGGACCCTGTCATGAAAAAGACCAAAAAGAAGAGCACAGAAAGAGTCATGAGTTGACAGTTTTAGAGCCAGAAGTGCTTTAAATGCAGAGCACCTGAACAACAAGAGAAGGTAGCCTCAGGAATAGAATTCCCGGGGGGAGGGGACAGTTCAGCAGCCAGGAAGGACTTGTTGAGGTTGGCATACCTATCGAGGACAGTAACTATCATGGCTTCCAGTGCTTTGTCGAAACCTCAAATTCGTGGCCTCCTGGCCGGGAGTCTGCAGTTTCATATGGTTGGAGCATTGTTTGTATCCCTGGGGTTGCAGCTCTCTATAAGTTTGCTGTGGCTGAACCAAGAAAGAAAGCATATGCAGATTTCTACAGAAATTATGATTCCTTGGAAGATTTTGAGGAGATGAGGAAGGCTGGTATCTATTAGAGTACAAAGTGATTTTGGAACATAAAGAATTTCTTTGGGTTGAATTACAAAGAAGTTTGTCACTGACCTGTGTTCCTAAGCTATGAATATGTGGACTCGACGTGGGAGGCCGTGAGAGGGGCAGCTACATGTTTCAGAACCCCAGTTCCTAGAGCCTAGTCCTCAGGAATCTCTGAAACACTAAGATCCCAAGGCCCCCTTATTTCTGACTGGTTTTATATGTAGCCTAGGGGCAGGTATTTTCTAATGTGGCATGATCTAGAAAAGACCTAGTGCTTCATTCTTGTCCTTCTCTTCCCCCCAGACCAGCATCCTTCAAAAAAGACCTCTGAGGAGGAAGAAGAATTGTTACACTTCTTAAAATCAAGGTTCAGGTGAATTTTGTTCATTACATGATTTGTGTTTATACAACTTAGGACTCTTTGCTTTCCTTGGCGTTAAATGTCCTCCCTGATAGCAACCTGTACCAGTATTTCCATCCCAAGGGGTGTGACACGGCCATTCAAGTGTATCCCTCAGTGTACTGCCCGTTGACTGGCCCTCTCCTTTGACTATTCGTGTACCCATTTGGCAAATTGTTCAAATCCTCCTCTGTTCTCTGCTTTCTAAGAATTATGGTTTAGAAAAATATCTCCTGGGGCCGGGCGCTGTGGCTCACGCCTGTAATCCTAGCACTCCGGGAGGCCGAGGCGGGTGGATCGTTCTGAGCTCAGGAGTTCGAGACCAGCCTGAGGAAGAGCGAGACCCCGTCTCTACCAAAAATAGAAAGAAATTAATTGGACAGCTAAAAATATACATAGAAAAAAAAAAAATTAGCCGGGCATGGTGGCACATGCCTGTAGTCCCAGCTACTCGGGAGGCTGAGGCAGAAGGATTGCTTGAGCCCAGGAGTTTGAGGTTGTTGTGAGCTAGGCTGACACCATGGCACTCGCCCCAGGCAAGAGAGTGAGACTCTGTCTCAAAAAAAAAAAAAGAAAAATATCTCCTGGAGGTTAATGTTAGTGCTTTATTTTAGAGTGTGGTTTGGTAAGGAGGGAGTAGGGGATTAGTTTTTAGGTGGCATCAAACACCAGGTATCTTTGGTCCATTTTCCATGGACCTGATTTTCAGAACACAGCAAGAAAGGAGATGATTTGGTTGTGTGAGTCAGTAAATGGACAAAGTTGTCAGCTTTGCGGGCCCTTTAAGAATGAGATCTGAGCATAAGGCAGGGATTTTTTTTCCTGTGATCAATAAAGAGAAATTTGTTCCAATAACCAAGTCTTCCTTGAGGCAGAGAGCCTCAGATTTTTTTCAATTGCTTCTTTGTGTGAACTCTGAGAAGTGATATGGTTTGATGTTGGGTATTAATTCTGGATCTAGGACAGGGCAAGTTTTTCTGTAAAGGATTAGGTAGTGAATGTTTTATACTTCGTACACCACATATACTTGCATATTCTTATTCTTTTTAAAAAGTTTTAGATTTACAGAAAAATTGCAAAGATGGTACACAGAGACCCTTGTACCCAGTTTTCTCTGTTAACTTCTTAGATTAGTGCAGGACATTCATTATAATTAATGAACCATTTTTAAAGTATTAAATCTATGCTTTATGCTGTTCCCCTTAGTTTTTACTTAATTTTATTCATCTGTTCCAGGATCCCATCAAGGATACCACATCACATTTGTTGTAATGTCTCCTTAAATTCCTTTTGGCTGTGACAGTTTCTCAGACTTTCCTCGCTTTTGATGACCTTGACAGTTTGAGAGGTTATTTTGTAGGATGCCCCTCTATTGCAATTTGTCTGAGATTTTTCTCATGATTACACTAGGTCTATACAAGGTTGAGAGATGATGATCACAGAGGTAAATTACCACTTTCACCACATCATAGCAAGGACCCATACTGTTAACATGATTTATGACCTCTGTCACCTGGTTGAGGTAGTGTTTGTGAGTTTTCTCCACTGTAAAATTGCTCCTTTTTTCCTCCTCTCCATACTATACTCTTTGGCAGAAAGTGACAATGCTAGCTCACAGTTAAGGAGTGGGGAGTTATGTTCCCTCCTCCTTCTTTGTTTCGTGGGTTTTGCTTTTTTTTTTTTAATCATTTATAAAACTCTTTAAAAATGTAAAAAATATTCTTAGCTCTTTGGCATACAAAACAGGCTTCAGGCTGGGTTTGGCCTGTGGGCAGTGGTTTGCCAAGCCTGATCTACAGGGTCAGGATTTCGATCCTGTTTCTGCCTCTTCCTAGCTTTTTTTACTTTCTGAAAATAGGGTATGATGAAGATAAAAGGCGTTGATATACATACACCCTTGCAGAACAGCCCCCAGAGCATTAGCGCTCAGTAAATACCAACTGTTGTTGTTACGGGTAAGTCTGGATGTTTATGAAGGTACTTCTGATGAGTACTTAGAGGTTTACAAAATGAATTAGTGCCTCAAAGGGTCTACAACTGTGGTCTCCAACCTGCCTGTTAGGAACCAGGCCACATCACTGCCTGAGTTCTGCTGCACCCCCTCCACCCACTCACCCTCCTCCCACCTCCCACCATCAGTGGAAAAATTATCTTCCATGAAGCTGGTCCCTGGTGCCAAAAATGTTGGGGACCGCTGGTCTACAACAGGAATGCTTGACCTCAGGCCTTTCTTTTAACTCCGTTTATAACTTTCCAAGGGAAACTGTATACACTTATTGTATATGTTTGTAAAAGCAGTGGGGTTTTTTGCAGAGGACAAAGTCTATAATTTCATGGCATTAGTAAAAACGTGCATGTCCCTAAGAAATTTAGACCATTGGTGTAGAATCAAAGACTGTTACCTTGACTGCAATTAGTGTTTAGAATGATGGAAATGGTTGTAAATCATACCCCACATTTGTGTTATGGAATACTATGTAGTTACAAAAAAGTATGTTTAGACATAGTCTTGAAAATGAAACATGCATGTAGCATGATATTAAGTAATACTAATAGTTATAAAACATGCATGAAAAATTTAAATTGCCTAGAAATCTCATTTTAATAACATTTGTAAATATGTCCAATGTGATATTTTAATTTATTATTCAGTGAAATAGGAAAGGACGCTGGCCACATATATTAGACACCTGTGTGTTAAACTCTCTTCTCTCTGCTTTGTGCACACACCCTGATTCAGTCTACACAGGCAACTTAGCTGCATTATTGTGCTCAGGGTCTGATTTTATTGCTAAGACACAGTGAAAGGATGTTCAAGATCAGGAAGGTGATAATTTGTTTCAGTCACACTGTTTTTTCAATATCAGGCCTTGTGTCAGTTACCATATGCTCCTATAACAAATAAGCAGAGATCTGGTGGATTAAGACAACACAAGTTTAGTATCTTACAGTCCTAGAGGTCAACAGTCTGAAGTGGGTCTCACTGGGCTAAAACCAAGCTGTTGGAGGCTGTAGGAGGCATTCTGTTCCCTGTCTTTCCCAACTGCTAAAAGCAGGCCATATTTCTTGACTCATCAATCTTTCTTCCACCTTAAAAACTAGGAAAATCAGGTCAAATCCTTCTTGTCACCTCATTTGACCCTGCTTCTGTCATCACATCTTGCTCTCCCTTCTTAGGAGCCATCTCATCTACTTTTTTTCTAATTGGCCAAAAAAAGTAGTATATATTTATGTGTACAACATCTCCCCTAGCCTACTTTTAAGGACCCATGTGATTATATTGGGCCCACCTGGATAATTCAGAATAATCTCCCTTAGGTTGGCTGATTAGCAACTTAAGTCTATCTGCAACCTAAGTACCCTTTGCCATGTAACATAACATATTCCCAAGTTCACGAATTAGGATGTGGACATTTTTGAGGTACAGTTATTATGACAACCAGTCCTCTACTGTCCCGTTAAGTGTGTGTGTGTTTTTGTTTCCGGAATATTAAATCCTGCTAATTGATCATGTAAATGAGTTAAAGACTCTTCATATCTTAATTGTAAAAGGAAACCAACCAAGCCATGGGTCATATCACACTTCTGCACATGCGGGGAGTCGGGGGGAATGCCAATGATCTTTCTCATGCTTTGAAAAATCTCACATGTTTACACCTTGTAGAATTAGAGATACACTGTTTGAAACAAATCCTATGGCAGCAAATTATCAAGACAGCATTTCAGAATTTGATTGTCTATAAATTTAATGTTTCTTTCACAGAAGGGGATAATAATCACTGATGTCTGATGCCTTACAAATATGGACTATACAAATGACATTTCTGTGATTATATACAAGTAAGAAATACGCACTGTGTAAGTAACAAATTCAAGATATATGAAAAATGACTCAGCCATAATTTAAAATATTCACATAAATCCCCCATATCACATAAAACACACAATTCAGCCTCCTGCTAATATTCTCAATTTGGCATCTTCTCAGATTTAGATTCTTAATAGCTGAGACAGTCATATCTTGTGGTATTTTTATTCTGATTTTACCAGCGAGGACAGACATTGTGAGGTCAGACCTCAGATACATACCCTGAAACACCACAGAACTTGTGTTCTTAATTTCACCAAAACGTCTCTGCCTAAATTATACAAACCTTTTTAAACCTACCTTCTTCACTTGGTAATTCATCATAAATTGTTTCTTAATTAATATGAATCAGAATCATGATTAGTAAATGTTTTCTATGTCATTATATAGCAGAACATAATTTATTTAATCTGTCCTTTACTGTGAGATATTTCTATTTTATTTTTTTAAAAAATTATTATCTAGAGAATCTGGGTAATATCAGTGGACTGTATCTGCGTCAGTGTCCTACTATAGTTTTGCAGTGATCATCATTGCAGTAAATCAGGTAAAGGGTAAACACCATCTCTCTCTTATTTCTTGCAACCACATGTGAATCTATAACTCAATCTTTAAAAAAAATTCACTAAAAATATATTCTCTGAATATTCTTGCACAAACATTTGGGTATTACTAAAGGTAGGTCCTTTAGATAAATGCTGAAAAGTGAAATTTTGAGTCAAAATCAGACTTGTTAGGTGCCTGCAATATATGAAACTCTATGATATTAGTGCTTAGGATGAAAGAATTAAATAAAAAGACATAGCTGCTACCTGTACGTTGTTTATAATCCAGCAAGGAAGGGAAACTGAATAGAAGCAGCTCAAGGCAGCCTGCAGTGAAGGCCTGTGGAGAATTCCAAGTACGTGCCCTGAGTGATGCTAGGAAGGGGACATCATTCTGACAACACCTGCTGATGGCAGGCCATAACCAAATAATTCTAAATTTACAAGTTATTTGTGGAGATAAATAGAATTTATTGTCTAAGTTTCATACCTTGTATTTTTCTAATAATGTTTGATGCAAAGTGAAGACTAGCAGGTAGGATGAATTAGCTAGCACTTTTCTGCAGGCCATCAAGGCTTGAAGGACAAGTTCACAAGTACAATTCACACTTCTATCAAGAAATAAAAGGAAGCAGCCCCAAGACACTGTCAGTATCTACAGGGGATCGCTTGGAATTTTAGCCATTTTTGTCAGTCCGTGCTCCAACATAGGTGGGCATATGCGTCTCTGTGAAGGCGCGCTCCATCTGCTCGATGGGGCCGGGGCTGTCCCAGGACCAAAATGTGTACACAGGCACATTAGTGTCCACAGGGGTGGCAGGGACCCGGCGTGTATGTGGCACACTTGCATGGGAGTGTGTGGGCATGACACAGCCGCCTCTGTTCCTGTAACTGACACAAGTGTTTGTGTGAGCATCATTGGGGGCGATGGATGCCATGTGGGTTGAGCATCAGTATGAGGGAGGAAGGACATACATGTTCTAGAACCCCAGATAACACAGGCTAGATCCCAGGAATCTCTGAAACATGCAGATCCCAGCACCCTCTTATTTCTGATTTTTATGGATATGGCCTGGGGGCAGGTGTACCTTGGGAGGTATTTTCTAATGTGGCCTGTACTCCTGAAAGACCCTAATGTTTCATTATCTTCCTCTTTCCCTCAGGTCAGTTGTCCTTCAGAAAAGCATCCCTGAAACAGAAGAACTGTTACACATCTTAAAATCAAGGTTCAGGTAAGTTACCTTTCTGTTCATTAAATGATTTGTGTTGCTCTATCTACTAGATTTTTTCTTTGTGGTTGTCATGGGACTTACGTAAAGCATCTTACAGTTACGCTCTGATTTAAGCTAATAAAAACTTAACTTTGCATACTTTGTCTTTTAACTTTCTTGCTAAGAGTTTAAAGTGATTAACATGCCACCATTACAGTATTAGAGTATTATGAATTTGACACTATAGTTACATTACTAGTGAGTTTAATGCCCTTCTATAATTTTATGTTACTTAGTGAGCTTTTATTTCCACTCAAGGAACTTGCTTTAGCACTTTTGGTAATGAGGATTACATGGTAATAAACTTCCTCACTTTGTCCTGGAATATATTTTTCTCCTTACTTCATGAAGGACATCTTTGCCTGGTGTAGTGGTCTTGGTTGACAGTTTTTCTTTCACTATTTTGAATATATTATCTCACTCCCTCCTGGCTTAAAAGGTTTCCGTTGAGAAGTCTGCTGAGAGCCTTAAGGAAATTTTCTTATATGTGACGAGTCTCTTACCATTGCTGATTTCAAGATTCTCTCTTTGTCTTTGACTTTTGACAATTTCATTATGAGTCTTGGAATATGTTTCTTTGCATTGGTCTTGCTTAGAGGCCTTTCAGCTTTGTGGACTGGATGTCCAAATCCCTGCCAAGATTTGAGAATTTTTTCACCCAGTATTTCTCTGAATAGCTTTCTGCCCTAGTTTCTCTCTCCTTCCTCTTCAACCCCCATAATGCATATATTCATATGCTTTATATGATATACTATAGGTCCATTATGCTTTCTTCACTCTTTTACCATCTATTTTTCTTTTTGTTCTTTGAATTGGCTCATTTCAAATGACCTGCCTTCAAATTCACTAATTCTTTCTTCTGCGTGATCAAATCTGCCATCGATGCTCTCTTTTGGATTTTTGAGTTCATCATTGCATTCTTCATCTCTGGGATTTCTTTTTGCTTCTTCTTTATAGTTTCTGTTTTTATTTCTTAGATGTCCATTTCTTTGAGATCAATTACTAGAGCTTTAATACTTTACTTTGATAATGTCATATTTGCCTCATCCTTTGTTAAGCATGTAGCCTGTGTTGGTATCTGTGCATTTGAGGGAGCAAATACCTCTTCTAGACCTTACAGCCTGGTTTGGCACATTAATACTTATTCCCGTTAGGTCCCCAAGCTGATAGGATTGTCTCCAAAATTGCAGTTGAGTTGAGCTGGAGGTGGGTCATCTGGCTGCTGTTGGGTCCACAGTGTGTACCATGGTTAGCAGGCCTTGTTACCAGGGACTCTACAGGACATGAATCTTCTCTTGTCCCTGAACAGACTCAACTGTGTCCATAAACTTGGTCCATAGGGCTGGTGCTGGGATGTGGGTCCACTTCAAGGTCCATAAGCAGCGGGTCTGCTACCAGGTGTGCAGACTGGCATGGCTTCCTCCAGATCCCTAGGTGGGCTCCCATTAGATCATTAAGCAAGAAATACTGCCAGGGTCTATGGCTGAGAGAGTCTTGAACCAAGTCACAGGGCTCCTTCACAGTCCACAGCAGAGACCAAAGTATTCAAGACTATCCCTGAGGAACAAGCAGGCATGTCTCTTGATGGATTCCTGGGCTAGAAGCCCTACTCACACTGCAGTTGAGAGTGGCTGGATCTGATTTCTACAGCTGATTCAAGTACCACAGTGGGACCACGTTCATCAAGTCATCCTACAGGGGCACTGATAGGTGTGTCTCTGTCCCATTCCCCAGACAGGCAGAACTGCTCCCAGACCACAACAGAGTGGCACTGGGACAGAGATTCAAGGCCACATCAGGATCTGCTGTGGTGTTGAGTTTGGCAAGCCTATTATGGTTGCCCAGATGGGCACTCTCCCAGAAGTTCCCATAGCAGGCAGAGTTGCTCCAGGAGAGCAGCCATGAGGAAGGGGCTTGACCTGAGATACAGGAGTATTTCAGGCTTTGCTGTGGGATTGAGGCCAGGGAGCCTGCTCCTGGGACTTAGTTGGGCATGTCTCCCTCTGGGTACTTGTGCACACAGGACTAGTCTAGGACCACAGTTGAGGTGGGTGGATCTGAATTACTGGGTGATTTGAAGGTCCACAGTCAAGACTGAGGCACTAGAGTGTGTGATTTCTTTTGGGGTTCTTGGTAGATGGTTTTGGCAGCAGGATCAAAGCCAAACTGTGCTGTAGCAAGCCCAGGGCAACAGGGGTGTTTCTGAGTCTGGAGTCAAGACAATGATCAGTGAGTTTCCCATCTGGGTACAGATCAGCCCTCTTAAAACAACCTTCCTGTGTCTTGGGTTCCACCATGGTTTCACAAACTCCTAAGTCCGTAGGCTCCCACAAGGCACTTTTGTCTATGGATAGCTGTGAAATAAACATTACTATAGGGAAATATGTGCAGGGGTCCTCGGATGCCACCATCCTGCTGATGTCACTCCTCTCATACTTTTTAAATGAATTTTTTCAAAAAAGGTTTAGATTTACAGAAAATTTGCAAAGATAGTACAGACAGTTCCCAGGTACTCTGTACCCAGTTTTCTCTATTAACATAATAGATTAGTGTGGGACATTTGGTACAATTAATGAACCACTTCTTATGTATTATTTAATTAGCTAAACTAGATGCTTTATTCAGGTTTTCTCATTTTTTACATAATGTTCTTCATCTATTCCAGGAGCCCATCCAGGACACCACGTTACATTTCATTATCGTTAGACTCCTCTTAGCTATGAGAATTTCTCAGATTTCCCTTGTTTTTGATGACATTGACAGTTTTGAGTTGTGAAGTATTTTGTAGGCTGCCCCTCTATTGAAAATATTCTGGTATTTTTTTCATGATTAGACTGGAGTTATGGGGTTGGAAGAGGATGATTACAGAGGTAAATACCACTTTCACCCTACTGTAGGAAGGGCACATACCGTCAACATGATTGATGACTGTTGGGGCTGACTTGGTCTTCACCTGGCTGAGGTAGTATTTGTCAGTTTTCTCCACTATAAAATTACTCAATTTTTTTCTTCCTTTCCATACTGTACTCTTTGGAAGGAAGTCAGTATGCACAGTTCACACTTAAGGAGTGGGGAGTATGCTCCCTCCTTACAGCCCTTTGGAATATAGAAATCATTCTTAGCTCTTTATCCATACAGAACAGGGTGTGGGCCAGATTTGACCTACAGGCAGGAGTTGGCTGAGCCTGATCTAAAGTATCAGGGTTTCGATGCTGTCTCTACCTCTTGGCTTTTGGATCTTTATGAAGCTAGAATTGTGATGAGCATGAAATTTGTTAATATACATAAAGCCCATAGAACAGCACCCTGTTCCGCCGAGCATAAAAGCTCAGTGAATACTAACTGTTGTTATCTTGTGATAAGTCTGGATGTTTATAAATCAGGAGCAATGTACATACTAAGGTAATTAATGATGGATACTTGCAAGTTCACAAAATGAACTGGCACCTCAAATGGTCTAGAACAGAAATCCTTAACCTAAGGTCCTTCTTTTGACTCCATTTATAACTTTCCAAGGGAAATTGTACACACACCTATTGTATGTGTTTGTAATATGGGTTTTATTTCCCCTGAGGAGAAAATCAAAAATTTCATGGCATTAAGAAGGATATTCATACCCCAAAGAGATTTAGACCTATCAGTCTAGAATCAAAGATTAAGTTACCTTGACCACAGTTAGTGTTCCAGATGATGGAAATGGTTAAATCACATAACATTCATCTTATGGAATACCATTGCAATGGTCTAAATGCTGATGTCCCCTCTAAGTTCAAATGTTGAAACCTGATACCCAAGGTGATGGTATTAAGATGTGGGGTCTTTGGGAGGTGATTAGTTCATGACTGCGACGGCCTCATGAATGAGATTAGTGCCCTTATAAAAGAGGCTTGAAGGGAGCATGTTTGCCCCTTCCACAATTTGATTTTTGTCTCTTCTACCATGTACGGCTGTAGGAAGAAGGCGCCATTGCGAAGAACAAGCCCTCAGCATACACCAAATCTGTAGGCACTTTGATCTTGGGCTTCCCAGGCTCTAGAATAGTAAGCAATAAATTTCTATTATATATAAATTACCCAGTCTAAGTTATTTTATTATAGCAGCCCAATCAGACAAAGACAACTATGCAGCTACAAAGAAGTATGTGTAGAGATAGTCATAAATCAGGAAAAATGCATGTGGTATAATATTAAGCAATATTCATAGTTATAAATGATAATACGTGTGAAACTTTAAATTATCTCAAAAAATCCCATTTAATATGATACTTTATAAGTAACATATCCAGCATGACATTTAATCGATTATTCAGTGAAGGAGGAGAGGAGCATGACCACATTTATTGAACATATTCTCTATATCAAATACTCTTCTGTTTTGCACACATACCCTGATTACACAGGCAACTTAGCTGCATTATTGTGCTCAGGATCTGATTGTATTGCTGAGACACAATGAAGGATATTCAAGATCGGGGAGGTGACATTTGGTTCAGTCACACTGTTTTTTTTGGTATTATGTCTCATGTCAGTTTCCTTTTGCTGCTGTAACAAATTAATCTATCACAGCTATGCTAGCTTAACACACCACAAATTTATTATCTCAAGTCCTGGAGTCAGAAGTCTAATGTGATTCTCGCCAGGCTAAAACTAAGGTGTTAAAGGCCGAGTTCCCTTTAGGGGCTCTAGGGGACATTCTATTTACTTGCCTTTCTAAAGCCTGCCCATGCTCCTTAGCTCATGACCCCTTCCTCCATCTTTAAACTGCACAAAAACAAGTCAAGCTCTTCTCACATCACCTCATTCCATAGTTGCTTCTGTCATCACATCCTTCTGTCTGTTCTTCTAACCTCCCTTATCTACTTTTAAGAAACTTTGTAATTATACTGGGCCCACAGGGATAATTCAGGATAATTTCCTTATTTTAAGGTTGGCTAATTAGTAATTTAAGTCCAACCTTACTTCTCTCTTTTTTTTTTTTTCCAGGGGAATTCTGTGTACCAACCTTACTTCTCTTGCCTTGTAGCATAACGTATTCCCAGGTTCCAGAATTAGGACATGGACATCTTTGAGACTCAGTTATTCTGCCTGCCACAGGCCTATCCATCAAACTTTCCTTAATAACTAAAATGTACCCACTCTCTAATAAACTATAAGTCCTTTTTCTTTCTTAATCATTTTTTTTCCCCCTGGCTCCCTAAAGTTATGTATTGTATAAATGGGATTAATACAGGCCTGTCAAAAAAACTTTATTCCCCTAAGAATACATAAAGAAGAAACTCAAAATTATCCATACTTATACCATCCAGAAATATTAGTTAACATTTCACATGTATGTTTACATCCTCCCCTCTGCCTTTAAGCATGTATATGTTTTCTTTCTTGAGCACTGAATCCTATTAATAATGTAAATGAGCCAAATACTCTTCAAATCATAATTTGTAAAAGGAATCCCACCCAACCATGGATCACATTATACCTGTCTCTATGTGGACAGAGGAGGACATGCCAGTCAGGTTCCCTCGCTTTGAAAAATCTCTCACATATTTACACCTTAAGGATTACAGACAGGTCATTTGAAACTAATTCCATGGCAGTGAATTATCGGGAAAGGCATCCTGTCAGAATTAGATTTTCTAGGAATTTAATGTCTCTTTCACCGATGATGACATTAATCATTGAAGAACATTTAAAAAAGTCAGTGGGTACCTTACAGTCCAAATATGGACTGTACAAATAACATTTCCAAGGTTATATATACAAGTAAAAAATACAGACCGTAATATTTATAAGTAACATTTCAAAGGTATAAGAAATAGATTAAGATGGCAATAGTAAAAAATGTTAACATACATCTCCCATATCACAAAGAAGACAAGTTTCAGGCTCATACTAATGTTCTCAATTGGCATCTTCTCAACATCTTCTCAGACAAGATTCTTTCTTCCTTTTGTGTTTTTTTCTTTTTATTTTTTTAAGACAGAATCTTGCTGTATTGCCTAGGCTCCACTACAGTGGCATCAGCCTAGCTCACTGCAACCTCAAACTCCTGGGCTCAAGCGATCCTCCTGCCTCAGCCTCCCGAGCAGCTGGGACTACAGGTGTGCACCACCATACCCGGCTAATTTTTTCTATTTTTGGTAGAGACGGGGTCTCACTCTTGCTCAGGCTGGTCTGGAACTCCTGACCTCAAGTGATCATCCCGCCTTGGCCTCCCAGAGTGCTAGGATTACAGGCGTGAGCTATCGTGCCCTGTCCAGACTAGATTCTTTAAGCCAGATTTTCTATGCAGAATCATGTCTCTGTCCCCATAGTTGCTGACAGAGAGGGAAGGTTTCCTGTTTATATGTTTCAGAATCTTCTTTACTAATGCAGTTAAGCAAAAAGAATTTCATTCTTGACAGCTGATTTGAAAAGGACATGTTTTGGGGGAAAAATTAAGGAAATCCCAGACTTAAGTTACTTTTATAAAAATGGATTAAGGGATGTGTAATGTTACTGATTTTCAATACTAACAGCTAACTTATATTAAGTCATTGTTACATGCTGCTGTATGTTTTATGTAGATTATCATACTTGCTGAGAGAGTTGTAGCATTTTTATTCGAATTTTACCAGTGAAGAAACACCTGGTGAGGTTAATAATTGTCAGAGCTCAGAATCACATCCTGAAAAGCAGACCACAGAGCCTTCACCAAAACATCTCCATCCATATTATATGTACATTTTAAATATACCTTCATTAGATAGTAATTCATCATAAATTTTTTCTTAGTATGAATCTCTATCATTGTGAGTAAATGTATCTAGGCCATAATATAGCAGACCACAATTTATTTAATTTGTCCTGTATTGTAAAATTTTCCTCTGTCTTCTAATTTAAGATACTCATTTTTAAAATTTATTCTGTGGAAATTCTGCATAATGTCGATGGATTATATCCTTGTGAATGATACACAGTTGTGATATTATACTATAGTACAATCACCAATTAGAGTGACCAGCTGAAAGATACACAGGATCTCTCAGTGTTATTTCATAACAGTAAATATGAGTCAACAATTCTATCAATTTAAAAAAGAAAAACTTTCACAGAAAAATGTTCTCTGACATACTTGGGCATACATTATGTACTACATAGAAATTTCCTTCATGTAATTTCCAAAAAGCGGAATTCTGAGTCAAAATCAGACTCTATGAAGTGCCTGCGTGTGCCAGATGCTGTGAAATGAGCGCTTAGAATGAATGACTAAACGGACCGAGCCGCTCCCGGTACGTTGCTCACAATCCAGCAGGGAAGGGGACCGGAATGGAAGCAGCTCCAGGCACCTGTGAGCAAGGGCTGAGGAGAATCCGAA
>RJWJ010029626.1:0-20477 GCA_004363605.1 Indri indri | reverse complement strand
ATGTAATAAAAAAGTTTGGGAGTATCCACACAATATTTGTATAATATTACTTTATTGCCAATAGCTGTTAAAATTTAATTAAGTACTTCAAAACCAGGTAGACTACCTTTGTTTGGCTTGAAGATTATGACTTAAAACTCTGTTGTAAAATTCTTGTTTCTCTTTTTCAGTGACAATTATGCTTTTTCTCCCAAGTACAGCTGATAGAGCCCTCCTGACTTCAGTGCCAGGAAGCTCAGGACATTAGATGTTACTAGCAAAGATAATAAAATTGATCTGAGCAACTCCCTATGTTTTGTCATTACTTACAATTATCCCATTTTGGTAAAACAAAATTATGTTTAGATGCTATGTTTTAGATGCTAAAAATAATTATATTTAATGTAATTAAACTTAATTATATAGATATTTAAATAAATAGATCAAAAAAAGGGGAATAAAAATTACTACTCTTATGATGTCTCCTACTTTTGTGGATTTTTTGATGTGATCATATCCATCTTTATTATTTTATGATATGTTTTAACACTTTTAGCATATAATCAAATATTCAAAAATCAAGTAGAATTTTAATTTTTACATAATCTTTTTTGCCAACATAATTTATCCAGTAACTTTTATTAGATATTTATGATATCTTAAATTATTCTCTGTCATAAAGATGTAAACTCTGGTTCATATACTTAATTATTACTTTAAGAGCAATCCCTAGAGTCTGAGTCCACAACCGCTTTTGAGATTTTAATATGCATTGTTAAATTTCTTCCAAAAATAATTGTATTATAGTGGCAACGTACGGTGGAAATAATTACATGTTGTTGTCTACTTTATTTGGAACACCAGATTGGATATGTTAATAATAGTTCTAAAAAAACACATGCTATTGAAAGATTGTGAAAAGCAAATTCACACAAAATCTTAGTTGCTTCTAATGTTTCCATCTCTTTCTCCTGACAAATATAGTATTTTTTGATGTTTTTGAATCTAATCTAATATATTTGCATTACTTGGCACAGAGTATATGCTCAATATATTTTGAGTGAATAAATATTTAACTTCTATGATTTGAGTTGTCACAAATTTGAACTACAAAGTAGTGTTACCTTCCTTTTAACATGGAAGTTCTATTTCCTAACTGGAAATTCAATCTTTTCATGAATTTTTCCTTTAAATATATTTGAAGGACCCTCAAAAATTCTGACCCAAGTTCACAGTTGTATGTAGGGAAACAGAAAACGAGATAAACTTCTCACGTCATGCAGAAATGATGCTTGGTAATCCTTCTTACCTGCCTGATGCTTGCCGCTGTCTTCAGATCAGCTCACTGACTTTTTTCAAAGCAGCAGCCTAGTGTATGTCTCTGGTATGAAACGTTTTGAAGAAATGCCTGTATTAACCACTAAAGCTGAAGCCTATTCTCAGCTCTCTCCAGTCTTTGACTGGAGGGCTCAAGATAGAGCACAATTCTCTCCTCATTTAGTCAAGCCATACTGGCTCTCAAAACATAAAGCATGTCTGTCTTTCCCAAGTCACACAAGGTGAAGGTTGTCTTATGTCAAAGCCTCCTTAGCCCCCAATCTTCTTATCAGCACTTCCAATTCACAGATGAACACACATATTGCAGAGACTCATTTTTTCTCTCAATATGTAGTCAACAGGTCTGTGAGTTATGTCTGGCCATTCTGTGACCAAATAATCACTCTTCAGTGTGCACCTAGCTGTAGTGAGGTCTCGAATGACCCAATCCTCTCTCACCTTTATGGCAGATTATTTCTCAGGAACTAAATTATCCCTTTCGTTTGATTTCCCTTGGTCATGGTGATTTAGTCAATGAATTTTTTTTCAATGAAATTTAATTAGAAAGAGATGGAACTGTAAACCCTTTCCCTTCTAGGCAAATCTGCATGATTGCGGTCCTGAAATAGCCAACTTCTTTGGTGAGGGACAATATGGGGGCACATATTGACATAAATTTTTTCTGTGTCATTGGCCTGGCCTAATACACATGGTCTTATGAAAAGGAGTGCACTCTTGCCTTGCAACAGAGAGAATTTCCATGGTTATTCCCAGGCCAAAGGGAGAGTTGCCAAGATGAATTGATGTTGCCATTTACAGACAGGAAAAAAAACAAAAACAAAAATAAAAAACAACTAATGACACTTAAATGTTAAAATCTAGTGTTAAAATTTATATAAAATAACTTCTTTTTCATGAGATACTTTTTTTTTCTTTTAGGCAATGAATAAATAAATACGATTTTAAAAAAAAAGTAAAAAATTATAACAAAACTCTTATTGCTATTTGACAAGGAAGTTTGTGTATTTATTTGGGTGGGGTGGGGGGAGTAATGACCAGGAATGAGAGAGAAGATCAGAAAAATATAAAGACTGGATTTTGAAACAATTTCTAGCTGTAGATGACCAAGTACTTGCTGGGACTTTTTGTGGGTCTGCGCCCATGTTTCCTTTATAGCTGTTTTTTGTCCTTCATGGGAGACGAAAATATTTCATAGTCACCCTATAAACAAGGAGTTCATTTATTAATGTCAGTGGAAAGTTTATTAATGTAGAAGTTACATAGCCTACATCCACACATATGTCATATCATGCGACAAGGCACAATTTGTTATAGAACTTTCCCTGCTCAGACATGCGTAGATTCATGAAGCGGAGTATCTATACATCAAAAATGAATTTTGTGAAAGGTTATTTTCTGAGATAAGTAAACTGTTAAGTTACTTAAGTAAATACATAAAGTAGGAATGTTTAAATGTCTATTTGCATCTCACAGTGAACATTGAGATAATAGGTTGGTTACCATAATAGTTTTGTACCATGTTAAATTGAATGTTTTCCCTCATTACATATAAGTTCAAAACATTGAATTAAAAACTGAACTTATAACTTCTGCAGCTGAGTGACTTGGTAAACAAGATCAGAAAACAATATGCTTACAGTCTCGGAAAGAAAACCTTTGTTCTTTAGATACCATATTAGGTTGGTAAATTAAAACTAGTACACTGCTTGCATGTAAGTTTGACAACACATTCCTAACATGTTAGTTTCTATTCAGACCAATATTGAAAATTAGTAAAAATATGTTAATTTGGAATTTGAGGAGCCTTGGATTTTTGTGCCTGCTTAGAAAATAACAATGTTTCATTAGCACCTTTACAATGCATATACTTCTTTTCGACAAATGATAAAGCTGTTTTTCAATTGAATAAATCATTAAAAGAAGTAAAGTAAAATTACATGTTGATTTTTGTAAAATCTGGGAAGTTCTTAAAATATTTGAACAGATTTTTATGGAAAAATTTAAAATTAACAATTCTAAATTAGCATAAGTATGCAACAAATGCTTTTAGGGCTTTATGTTTGGTTTTCTTCTCCTCATTTTTTCCCCAATTCTTCAAACATCCATAAAATTTATTAACGTCCATTTAATAACAAATTACTCAAATGTAATTGGATAAATATCATGCGTTAAACATGGGAAGCAAAAATTAAATACTGAAGTAAGACAAGCATAATAATAACCCCTTTCTGAGAAAATGCCAAAGGTTTAATTATTCATTTTTGGTGGCTACAACATCAGTAATTTCTGAAGGCTACAATATCAGTGATAATAAAATTCACATTTAAAAATTTTAGATTTAAGGCATTTTCTATGCATGTGTAACAATCTATACTTTGAATGTAATTTTTTGTTTCAAATGAAATATATTAATAATTAAATTTATAATTTTGCTTCTTCATTTTCCTTTGGAAAAGGCTATCTCAGATGATAAGTATTGATTGCTCCCTTATAGATAAACATACTCATGTTAGAAAAGGATCATAAAAAGAAATCAATACTTACTTCTGAATAATGGGACTTAAGCTTGATTCAATTATTTATGGTAACACAGAAAGAGGAAAATAGGCAATAATTGAATACTAGTTCATACTGATATTTGAATAAAAATATTTCCTATAATAGTTTAATAAGTTTAATGAGTCAAGTAATTTCAATTTATAAATTACAAATTATTTCAAAGAAACAAAAATGTTATGTGGTATTTTTAGATACTCCCTAGTTAATATATATTTAAATTACCTACGAAAATCATTTTATACTTTACTACATACTGCCTATGTAACATATAGGAAAGTTAAATTCTTAATGTGAATTGCATCACTTTTCCTCTCCCTTACCTATACGTTTCCTCTTCTCACCTTGCTTAAGTCAATTTTCCATCTCTCTCTCTGTCTCTCTGTCTCTCTGTCTCTGTCTCTCTCTCTTTCTCTCTCTCTCTCTCTCTCTCTCTCTCTATATATATATATATGGCCAAGTTTCCATTCCATGCATTTGAGTAAAAGATGGGTTTGTATGATTTATTCTAATCAAATGTTTTAGCTGACATTTACTTAAAAAACAATTGTGATCATCATGGTTTATGCCATGTCTATCCCTCACAGCCAGACATCTGTTTATGGTATTCTGAAGCAGTGAAGTATATGGCTTCTGTTTTTCAGCATGCATTGCTACTAAAGTTTCTCTTTTTCTAACTTTCAGGTATCATATTATTAATATATATATATACTATTGGTACTACATTATATGATTTTCAGCACCTCCCATTCCCACCCTCAATTCCTTAATTGCCTCATTGTTCAATTAAAGTACCTAGTGCTCTTTAGAGAGGAGTGGGGCAGTGGTCTTGATATAGAGGAAGCCAACAAGTGTGTAATATTTAACTGCGTTTTACAAAGAAAAAAACATTTTTTAAATATATGGACAGATGTCAAACTGTACAAAGACACCAACCTAAGGAGGACTGTCATGTATAATATTTGTCAAGCTGTGATAATATAAAATTTAACACATGCACGTGACCATATACAGTTAACTAAGTGAATTAGTGAGTGTGTAGTTCATGAAGATAAGGGAAAAAATTTGTATTGGAATTTTGTGTGATGCATACTACTACATATAGAATCCAAATTATTTGTCATAAATACTGCATATTAATCAGGTTAAATTATGTACATCCTATAATCAAGATTTGGTTGGCTTCTAGTTTACCAATCCTCTGTTGTAAATTTTAAATGGCCAAGGACAATATTTAAATTGGAGTAGTAATTATATGTGGAAATAATTTTTTGTATAAGATAGTGTAAACACATGTAATGACAGAACATTTTATTAAGATAATGTGATAGGTTGTAAAAATAAAAACGTAATGTGTAACATTAAGTTTTAAATTAATTTTGAAAGCAATTTGTGTTCAGGGAACTATACGTGTTTACCTCTTTACAACAAATAGAGACAGATAACTCTCTATTTGTGCAAGTAGAAACAGATGGATATAGAGTAAATTGTGTGTAGCCAAAAAAGTGCAAGAAACAGTAGGATCTATATTAAAATAGGAAGTCATAATAGCAGTCACACACCAAGTGCAGACTAAGAGGAAGGCTCTAGACTATTGCATGGTGAATATCCTTAGGAGAGCTTTATTTGGATTTCACCCCCATTTTTGAGGTAATGAAACCTCTGGATACCCAAATTAATTCTAATGCAGTAATGAGTTACTGTTCAACTGAGATTTTTTACCTTGAGACAAAAGTTAATTGCTGTGGGGCTGGAGGATAGGTGCGTGTGGACAACAGGTAGATGGGAAGAGCAACTTGTACCTCTGCTACATTATCCAAGAATCAATTTACTGGATACTTTTGAATCTTGCCATGCTTGAGTTCTCGATTCACAGTAAAGTGAAAGTAAGTGCTGTTGGGCTTATTCAAAAAAAGCCAAACGCATCTGAAATAACTGGAAAAATAATATAACTGATAGAATTTGATTTTGTGCTATAAACTTAAAGTCGCAGAGCTAGGTTTCCAACTAACACCAGAGCCAATTTGGAGGAGACTTGTACTTTCTTTGCTCCTATTTGCTTCATAGTGTACTTTGGTCAGGATTTTACCTTTGCCACTCCTCTAACTCTTTTTCAGAAGAATTCATCAATGATTTCCTAATTACTGATACATTGAGCTAACTTGATTTACCAACTTTATTGTTTTCCCACTAATATCTCCATTATGAACTTTCTTTTATTATTACCCCTGTCTTGGCTTTTGAATAACATTCTCAGTAGGAGCCCACCTGAATGATGTTTCTGTCCTCCCATACTACATGTTTCCAAAAAGCGTCATCACAAAATGTATTTCCTTACCCCAGCGTATTCTTTTCTGAATCCTGGTAAAATGGAGCCACATGAATGACTCCTAGATATCAGCAAGTGATTCTATCACACTCTATACTCACTAGCAGTAACAACAGAGTACCTTTCGCTTCTATTCTGTGAGAAAGAATGTTATTTTCATTATCATCAGTCAACAAAACCAAAATATGGGAGTTGTCCTAGACACTTCTGATTCTTATCCCACCTGCATCAACTTTGCCACTTTTTTCTGCGCATGTACTTTTGTAACATTTTTCAACACTCATCTCTAACTTCTATTTCTATCTTTTCAAGTGGCTTATTGTAAGATTCCTAAATCTCCCCTTACCTAAATTTCTATACCCAAACAAATCAATTCTTAGTACTTGGATACAACGGCTTCCAAACCATCCACCCACCTACCAGCATTTGACCCATATGCTCTGCCTTTTCTCCCGTTGCTACAGATAAGGACAATCCTTCTAATTCTATGCTAGACATCATTCACTCTTGCTTACTCCAGAACATCACTTCAAAATTTCTCTCCACACTCTTCTGGATAATCCAGCTTTCATCTCTACTACATCAATTACATCTGCATGCCAACATGCTATTACCTTCATGTCAAGCAGAAAACCTCCCTTGACTACGCTTGCCTTTGGAACTTAGTGCCTTGCTTCATCTCTCTAAGCCCCTTTACAGAAAAAACTTCTTGGAATCGCCTGTACTCTCTAAGTTCTATTCCTCTTTTCCTGATCTCTCTTCAACCTCCTCCCATCAGTCTTCTTACACTCCCCCACCCAGCCCCAAGGCTCCAGAGAATATCACCTATATACCCTCATTCCTGATCACCTTTTCCAACTTTCTTTCTTCCCCCCCCATGCTATTTACCACTCAATATCATAATTATTTTTATCAATTACAGTTTTTGTTTCTCAACTTCTAGGATATAAGCTCTATGTGGCCAGGGTTAGTCTATTTTATTTGCTAACTTTCTAACCACCTATAACAAACTCTGGGACATAGAAGAACTCAGTAAATGCTTACTTATGAATTGATACATTGATTCATTTCTGATCGTAGCACTGCCATGTTTGAGCCCATTTATAGATCTCCATTGTATTCACAATACAATGCTTACTTCTGTCTATGGCTACAGGTTCTTTTATATGAGATTGTAGATATTTTCCCTCAGCCTGCATATACCTCTTTTAAAATTCTTCTGATTCATTC
Organism: Indri indri; assembly: GCA_004363605.1. Classification (NCBI taxonomy): domain Eukaryota; kingdom Metazoa; phylum Chordata; class Mammalia; order Primates; family Indriidae; genus Indri; species Indri indri. Next base: position 13,045 of record RJWJ010029626.1, on the reverse strand, counting down.
TTTAGACTGCTGCCTTGCTGATATACTAATGATTCCCTTACTGTGTCATTTTCATCCTCCTGAGAACTTATTTGGAAAAATGCTTATGCTTTTAAGTTTTTTCATAGCTAGCCCTTGCTCTTATTAATCTCGGAACACATATTTAATTTAATTACATACTCCCTCTCTTGATACTTTTATTACTTGCCAAATATATCTGATTACTTCTCCACTGGGTGCCCATTATACTGCAATCAATCCTCTAATGTGTTATTGTTAATACGTATACTAATAAATGTACTTATAAATAAGTACACTGGTCATCATAAATTAGCATTGTATTTATTTATCTCTGTGTTCAATGTAGCCATAGTATATGAAAATTATTTAATGTCTGATAATTAAATTTAAATATCCTAAATACTTCAAAGTGACAGCTATATGTCTACACCTGGATGTAACTATGTATACACATGGTAGGCATGCATACGTGCCTCTCAGTTCTCTTGAGTATGGAAAATGTAGAGGCCTGGTGGATCCTGCTGCTGTATTCTGTATCTCATCACTGTGCTCACACCAGGGCCATACTTCCCACAAGACTTTAGCTGATGACTGAGCATGACAAGGATATTAAGTCAATCCTGTTCTTGGGAGACCTGGGACTCAATTGAAAGACTTTTGATTAAACATCACCCTGCTGAACTCTTAGACTTTCTTTGCATTCTAAGATGCTTTCACTCAATCTTCCTTCTTTCTCTCTCTCCATCTGGTGGTCAGACCTGCATCATGGTCTGGTAGCTCTCCCAACCTTTCCAGATTCCTTCCCTGTTTTCCTTGACAGGTGCTACCTTTAGTAAATTACATGCATGACTAATTCAGTCCAGGATTCTGCTTCTTAGAGTATCAAAACTAACACAAGTGATACCTGGAGGGTTTTAAGAATACAGGTAGTAAAATAGGGAATTGGGGACTGGTTCGTGCATCACACATTAGAGGTGGTATACAGTTGGTGGTGAGGTTAAGATTGCCCTGGTACAAGATACTGTCTCAACTGCTACATATTCCACTGACACTTACCTTGGAAAAGTTCCAGTAGAGGGGACTTCGGTAGAAGATATGAGGATTCAGACATTCAAAAAATGTGACAGGAGGGGTAGTGCCTGTGCGGACCTCAGAACTGGCTGGTTACTGCTAAGTTGTATTGATATCATCAGGGGGATATTAAGAGACTGAGGATCATTACCCAGTGTTAATAGCTAAGTAAAATAGGCAGAGGGCCTCTCTGGAAGCTTGTAGAGGCCCTTATCTCTTGAAGTAGAAGCTCAGATAAAGGTGAGCAGTAGGCTTCAGCCCTGTTTATTACAGTCATTGTTGGAAATGGACTTTCAGCAATGGCAGGCCTGTTATGTGAAGGCCGTGGCTCTCATGGAACAAACTTGGGATCCTGAAGCATGGGGCAGGAACATGTGTATGGATATATCAGAGTATGTTGACTCTGCAGTCCCTATTGGATTCTCGGGGCTTGTGAGAATTATCTACACTTCACTAGTAAGAGCTAGCACTCTGTTATGCTGGAATATGTTGAAGAGGCTTCTGCCCCTAGGATCCACCATTACATCCTTTAGTTACCGCTAGAGTGGTGATGATAAATCCCAGAAAAACTTAGGTGGGGTTGTATTGAGCTTAACATAAAAGAAGAAAATATACCAAAAGAGTTGCAAGAAATAGCCAACATTTGCGGACTGAAGCCAGGGGAACATTACTAGGATTAAATCTTAAGCATACTTAATCAACAGGACAAAAACATAAGAGTAATTAAACAAGTATTAATTGATTTAGGAACCCATTCCTAGGATACAGGACTTAACCCCCTAGGAGGAACCTTAAAGTATTGGAAAATGTTGCCACTGCCCTGGCCTTTGCAAGCCTGGGAAAAGCAATGGCCAATAGGTGAAGGAAAAGTGTCTGAGTTGCTGTGGGAGCTGGTAGAAGAAGAGAGAAATTTAAGGAAGATAGGCATTTTGGAATGGATATATCATATAAGGTAAGAACAACAATCAGAGATTTACGTTCCATGGGAGAGACCAGAAGACCCACCATTCACTAAAACCATGAGGTGAATATTCAGCAATATTTTAATAACTAAGAAGTTTTCCTTCACAGACCAGGGCTGCATAGGAGAGGCAGCCACTGAACTGGATGATGAGACCCCAAAGTAATAGAGGTCAGCAGTCTGCAGTTAACTGCAGGAGGTTGCAATTGCTGTTATGACTGGCAGGGTCGAAGGGGAAGATCAGGGGCTTAACCGACAAAGATTTGTGAGCATCGTTAGTATGTGGCTTTCCCAGGGCAAGTTAGAGGGGAAGCTCACACTTATGCTGCTTAATTTGCCACCAAGTGGCTTGTTCGTCTCTTTGAGCAACATTGCATGTAATACCCAGAGCTCAACATCAATCTCTGTCACGATAGGTTGAATGTTCACAAGCACAGTAGCTAGAATAGCCTTGATAAGTAGGTGTTCTTATGTGGGTCCATATTTAGCTTAGCCATCATGGCTGCTTAGATCATGTGTTAATAGTGTCATTTTTCTGTATGGGGATAAAAAAAAGATGCATTTAAAATTCATGAATTTATATTTGCATTTCAAACCCATGCTTAGTTATGTATTTATTTATTTTGATATATTTAGGGGTACAAGAGATTTTTAGTTATATAGATTAACTGTACAGTGGTAGTGTCTAGGTTTTAGTGTACCTATCACCCCAGTAGTGTTTATTGCATCTGATAGATAGTTTCTCATCCCTCACCCTCCTCCCAGTCTTTTTCTTCTGAGCCTCCAATGTCGATTATGACACTTCGTAAGACCACGCACACCCATAGCTTACCTCCCACTTGTAAGTGCAAATTTGTGGTATTTCATTTTCCATTCCTAGTTTACTTCACTTAGGATAATGGCCTCCAGTTCCCTCCAACTTGCTGCAATAGGCATTATTTCATTTCATCCTTTTCTGTGGTTGAGTAGTAGTCCATGGTGTGTGTATGCATGTGTGTGTGTGAGTCGGTAAGTATATATTTATTTTTTTATTTACTTTGCTGTTTAGTATTATATTTTATAAATATATCATTATTCTTGTACTTGTTCCATTGTTAAAGGGTTCTATGCAATTTTGAACATGGATCTGAAAAGATCCCACATTTTGGGGCAAATATGGTTGCGTATCTTCAAATTTAGTAGGCAGATCTTAATGGATTATCAAATAATGTTTGCCAATTTACATGACTCAAGCAAGTTTTGAGAATTATTTTTCTTCACTTTCTTACCAACCTCGCTATTGTCAGTCTTTTTCAATTTTACTATTTCTGACTGATTTGTAATGTTATATCATTGAGGTTTTAATTGGCAGTTCCCTGATGACTAATATGCCGGAGAAACATTTCATGTTAATAGCAGCTTGTACATCCTCCTTTTTGAAATGCCTGTTTAAGCCCTTTCAGAGTTTTCTGCCCTTTTTAAATAAATATATTGTTATTCATTGCACCTTTTGGATATGAGACATTTATGGCCTGTGTGCACTACAAATATCGTCTGCTCCATGTTATTGGCAGAACACAATAGAATTCCAGAAAAAGAATTTCCACAGACCTCGTCATTTGATTTATGACAAAGAACAACAGAAAAAGGTATGAGTTTTCAATAACAACACTGAGTCCTTTGGATTCTATAAAGAAAAGAAAAACAAAACAGAAAGAAACTTGACCCTTATATGACCCCACAAACAGAAATCAATCCAGGTATAAATGGTAAAGTAAGAGCACTTCTAAAAGATAACATGGGAGAAAATCTGCTGACTTTGGAGTAAAGATGGTTATTTAAAACACTATCATAATGAAAAAGATTAATACACGTGACTATATTAACATCAAGAATCTTACTCACTTTACTCTTATTAAAGGAGAGAAATTTACTCTCATTAAGAGAATAAAAAGCCATAAATTGGCAAGATTCAAATTCCACTAACTACATTTCACTTCTGTGGATACCATATGACTTTTGCTTTTCAAAATATACTTTTTATTTCATATTTTTTCATTGTTTATGGTTCTTTTTTCATTTCTTTCATTATATAAAATGAACATTTATCATCTCTTGACATTCTTTTATTATTTTACTTTCTTGGGGGTGATAATTTTCTGTTTATTTTTTGAAGACTCAAAGTGGTTCCAGAGCCTGCTATGGCTATAATTTTTGTTCGTAACACATTTTAAGCGAGAAAGCAATTTTCTGTCCCTAGATTATAGAAAAATTTCTACAAGAATTTTTTTTTTTATTTCCTTTATACTGCTAAGATCACCAGGTTCCTTTGGTTCTAAATTTTTTAAAATTAGATTTCTACCCTCTTTCTTTGGGAAAGTGCATTTGAATTATATATTCTGTGTTATATGACTTGAGGTTTTCTTTCCTCATGAAAAAAATCCCTTGTCAAAGTGAAACACCACCATAGATAGTATATTAGTCAACTAAGGCTGCCATAACTAAATACCACATACTGGGGGGCTTAATGAACAAACATTTATTTTCTTGCAATTCTGGAGTCTAGAAGTCTGAGATCAAGGAACTTACAGGGTTGATTTCTTCTGAGGTCTCTCTTCTTGGTTTGCAGACAGTCATTTTTGTATTCATATGGCATTTTTCCTGTTTGTGTGTGTCTGTGTCTGAATTTCCTCTTACAAGGACATGAGTCATACTGGATTAGGGTACACCCTAATGATTTCATTTTAACTTAGTTACCTCTTTAAAGACCTACCTCCAGATAGACTCACTTGAGGTCTTAGGGGTTTGGGATTTGAACATGTTAATTTTTGGAAGAAATAATTCAGCCAATAATAGAATGAATGTCTCCTTAATTTAAACATCTCTTTTTTGAGGAGCAGTCCTTCCAGGGTCTCATATATTTACCTATTACTGACTCATACAGACCAACTACCTCATCTTCATTTATGACAACATTAAAATAATATTCTTAAATTTTAAGGTACATATTACTACTTGAAATGCTTCAGCTTGCAAGATAACAGCTTTGAATTTAAGACATATTTTCATCTATGTTCATGGAATGTTTCACTTTATTTTTCTTCAGAAGGTTTCATACATTATCTACCAATTTTGTACCTTCACTTGATATGATATGATACACACACACACGCGCGCGCAGTGTAACATGTTGGTACAGCCAATAGTGAGGACACAGTCTATTTCCAATAATTTGGAAAGATATTTAATATGTCAACATTATTTTTAGAATATTAAATGACAAAGTCAAATTCCAAAAATAATATATATAATAAAATATCTTTCTATATATCTACATAGGTATATAAGTTTTAAAAGAAACAAACTAGAAAATTTTATATTCTAAGGGTTAATCGTGGTTAAATCTGGAGGCTTAGTGGGTTTTCCCCTTTCTGAATGATTACATTAATCCCATTTGAACTCTTCACAATGAACATCCTCAGACTGTTTTGATTTACCATAGACTTTTGTTTCTAAAAATAAACAAATTATTTTTTTGGACTACGTAACATGTTAAAAAATGCCCATAAATCTAGTAATTCTATGCCTGATAATCTATCATAAAGAAAATAATAAGTATCAAAAGGTAAGTTGTATAAACAAAGAAATCCATTCCAGTTCCAAAATACTTGAAAAATCTAAATACCTGACAAAATAGATTACCTACAAATAGTTTATATATATATATATAATTGTTTAAATTCTACATAATTATTAAAATTTTGATTATTTATAACTTATAATAATTTTGATATAATATTATGTAAAAATAATTAAGTCACTATAATGTATATGTAGAAATGTGTGTGTGTGCTACATGATGTACATGATGATGCAGAACAACATCATGTTGTGTATAACATGGTGGTTATGTACAAAAATGTAGAGGGTAATGCAGTCAAACCTTACAAATTATTTTTGGTAAAAATATGATTGTGTATGTATCTTCTTCTGGACTTTGTAAAATTTTTCTAAAGTGTTTTATAAGTTTCAGTAGAAGGCTATATCATTTGATGTGACTATTTTTAAAAATAAAGTAGAGCAAACATATGTTTTAAACTAAAGAAAAATTCAATCGACAAACTGAGAAATGCATCAAAATCTCTGAACAACAGAATTGATCAAACAGAAGACAGAATCAGTGAGCCCGAAGACAGGCTATTTAAACAAAGTGCAGCACTGTTTACTTAAATAGGACTAAGTAATATGTAGAAACTGAACTGAATAGGCAAGATCAAGGTATATAAAACATTTGACCTCTCTAAACACAACAATGATCAATTCCAATGGAATTTTTTATTGGTAAAATCAACTACTTTCACCTTTGCTATTTAATAGTATCTGCAAAACAGCGATTAGGACATCAGAAGAGCCACTGATATAAAAGTTTTATGCATTCTATTTTAATAGGCTGGTGGGCAAAGTAAATCTAAGCAAAATGTGCAATGAATTAAAAAAAAAATGTCATGATGGAACACTAAAACTGTGATGACTTGCTGCTTTGGCTTTGTCTCCCTCCTGAAGTTTGTAGCTCCTTCTCTCCTGCTGCATCATTCAGCAGACAAGCTACTTCCTGAGTATATTTAATGGTATTCTAAAATAACTCTTTTCTAGGAATCCAAAGTGCCTCTGACAGTAAGAGGTAACTGAATACATTCATTCAACTAAGATTCAATTTTAGATCTTCATAGAACACTATGAAATATTATTTTTTTTAAATTATTTGTACAGTGCTGAAATATTCATTCAGTAAGCAAGAGTTTAGCCATTTTGGTTTTTAAAGTATTGAAATGCTTTCATCATTTCGGTAAATAGTTGCTGCCTCAAGTTTCCAAATCCACATGTCTTGCCTCTGCCATCAGTAGGCTGAGAGTCCTGGACTGTCCCTCAGTATTTTCAGTACCACTTCACAACCAAATTATTAATTCAGCAACCAAATTTTTAATGCTGGGCACAGTAAGGTCCTCCTGACCCATGCTCCAGCAGCATGATGGATGTCCATTCTCATTTACTAGTGACTGTGTGGTACTGGTTGAATGATTTGAATTCCAGCCCTTCTTATACTGGGCATGCTTGAAGCTCTGACTGGGGGTGCGGGGAGTGGGGGGAAAGGGCAATATACATAACCTAAACATTTGTACCCCCATAATATGCTGAAATTAAAAAAAAATAAATTTATTACCAGATTTCACATTAAAAGAAAAAATAAATAAAATAAAATAAAATACATTATATATACTCCAGGATTACCTGATATTGCTTCCTTTGAAATTTATTTATTTTTAAAATTTCTTGGTGACATTTTGTATCTTCCAGTTCTATCTGTTACAAGAGGTTTTCATTTTTGACCACTGCCCACTGTGAATTCCTCTTCTCTGAATGCTTGCAGTGAGGCCATGTGCAACCCTAGCCCCATTCAAATGTCTACCACAATGAACATCTAGCAATCTCCAGGCTGTCATAACTTGCTTTGAGCAAAAGGATTTGGCCTGGAAGGATGCGAATCAGTCACTGGGGTTTAGAAACAAATTCTGCTATTAATTGCCTGAGAGGTCAGGTAGCTGGAGGGTAAACACTGGTACACAGGATTTCACATGTAGGAACACTTGGGCTTCTCTATGCCACTCTGCTGGCCCAGCCAACACTCAGCCTGAGGTCAGGGCAACTGGGAACCTGAATGTGCCTGAGGTATCTCCATCCTGATCTTTACTCACCTTTCTGGGTGAGTAGATGCCTTTTCAGCTGATACTGCTAGAATTGCTTTCCATTTTGTTTGACCATCATTTGTGCTCAATATTGTCTTCTCCTTAAAAACTTTTTAGATAGGAAAATACGAGTTTGAGAAGAAAAATATTGGTGCTATTATGAACTGTAATTTAGCTGTCTGAATACGCATGTATAGTTTAATTATCCAATAAAGTAGAAAGAGCAAATGTAATTTTTGATATTATTAGATTTAAACTTAAGCCTTCACATATCTCAGGAATGTTAATCATGTCAGTTATGAAAAGAATATCCTACATGCTCAATAACTGTGTTTTGAATGAAGGAATGAATTAATGAAATAATGAATATCTGTACACATGTTGGAGTCCTGAAAGTGGTGTGACTGCATAATATATCATTGAGAAGTATATTCGATATACCCTACCCTCCATATATATTTTTTTTCCCCAATGTTCTCCTTTCAACAGCATATCTCCATTTTGAAAACCAATGCCAAAAAGAAAATTGATTTACTTACAGACACATATGCCAGAGGATATCTTTTTCTAGAATCAAAACATAGATGGTAGGGAGAAAAATCCCTGAGCTTAATCATTAATGAGTAACATCCTATTTTTCTGTTTGCCGTCAAGCTATTGAGGTAGAACTCTCATTTGAAAATGTTTTTGTGTAAGTTATTTTATTGGTTTTATTTACATGAAAGAAAACATTGAAATCATAATTATCAATAAGGAAGATGAACGTCAGTGGAGAATGTGTAAATGGAAGAAAATTATATGACCTCATTATTGAGAATATATGACTCAAATCAAATATAGTCCCAATCATTGTTGTCTTGTTTTTGTATAAAGGTTTTCATCATAACATCGTGTTAATCTAGAGCTACAGATAAACATAAATATACTCTGAGCACTGGAAGATCAATGGTTAGGTAGAGAAAAGATTAGATGCTTCCACTAGTGTGACTGGGTGGTGTGACTAAAGCATAGTATCACCACGGTGTGAGGTGAGGAGACCTGGACCTGCCATTACTTCTTATGAGGCTTTGCATGCACATATACAATTGGGTAACAAAATAAGACAGCCTCTGCTCTCACAAAATCTTTTTTCATTATCTAAAAAGTCATTTCAAAATTCTAGTCCAGTGTGGAAGCTTGGATGATCCAACTGGGAGGAGCCATTGTAGCTAAAGAAATGCTGAGTCATAGCCAAGAACCAAAGAAACTGGAAAGAGTAACTTCCTCCTTATTTTTCTAAATGACTCTGCATGTGACTCTATAACCTGTGCATTTGCAATACTAAAAGTTTTATGCATTCTTATATCCATGTTTCAGGTAGAACAGGTCTAGACATAAGGAGTGTGCTGAGTATAGATATTTGAGCAAAGAGCTACAACTTTCAGGGCTTTAGGACAAGGGAAAAAGAACATATACCATATATACAAATCCTTTTAAATATTTAATGGCTTTAAAACCTCTTCCCACCATGCCAGGGTCAAATTCAAAGTTCTGAAATTTGAGCAATCCAGATCAGCCCTCTTCTTCAGGTCAAAGGAGAGATTTAGGAGTACAGGGTGGTGTTTTAACGACAGGAGTTGTAACAGTTTCTCACCAGCTGATTGGTATTACTGATTAAAATTAGAGACATAAGCTGTAGTCAGGTGATTGAGAGGCATGAATTCTAAAATGTAAAGAGTTCGGCCTGTTAGCAATAGAAAGTGACACGGAATTTAAATGACAAAAGGGGAAAATTACAAAATTAGTCTAAAGGACATGTGCTAGTTGGATTAGGGTGGGAAGACATTGAAAATGAGAAGGGGGATCATGACACTCCCAGGATCTTTTATCCCTTTTCTTTTTTGAGTTTATTGTAAATTTTTAAAAGTTTCCTGGCACCATTGTTCTTTCATCTAGAAAGAAGTTTCCTTTTCTGGTATGTCTTATGATGTTACTTCAAATTTCTATATAATTAAATAACTAAACCCAATTTCATGTTTATTCATCTTCTTTGATTTTAATCACTGCCTGGCACCTTTAAGGGTGTCACAATTTTGACTAAACAGCATAGACTGTTAGTCTTTTTGACTTACATGCCTGTAGCACAAATGTTTTCTTATTTCTTTATTGAACAAGCTATATATTTATACACTATGAAGTCATTAAAAAGTTAAGAGAAAATGACAAATTCATAGTAAAGTAACCACTAATAAGTTACTATAAGAATAAACCAGGCCTGACTGAACTTTTACACTTCTTTAAAGGGAAAGTGAGAGAAAAAAAATTACACATATTTGAACTTGTCATTCAATAAGATCTCACAAAAATGGTAACTTAGTCATTTAATATGACCACTATTTATTTGATTGGTAAGAATTACTCACAAGATTAGTCTAAAATCAGTAGAAAATTCAATCAAGCCAAAATAGAAAACTAAAAATTATATTATACATGGTCCACTAGCCAGGGCCATGTATATTTGGAATATATCTTCATCTATATTTATATATATATATGTTGAAACATATGTTGATGTTATCTAAAATACAGAACATGGGTTTATATATAATCATGAGCCTGAATTCTGTATATTTTAAAACCTTTGAAACTCAAAATTATTGCATGAACATATCATATGTTAGAGGTATATGTCTGAAACATAAATTTTTGTTCTGAAATTTTTACTTGTATGAATCCCAAAAAACTTACTTGAGTTGCCATCTTATATTGGATATTTACATCATTTTCATCTATTTATAAGCTATTATAAATAAATCATATTGTGCCTTTACAGCTATGTCTTTACTCCTATACCCAATTACTTGCTATTATGAAATCCCTTGGAATAGAATTACAATGTATAAGAGAATGCATATTTTTTGGTGGTTTTGACGATTGTCAGTCACTAGAAGCCTACAGACTTTACTCTTCCACTCAGACTCTTCAGGAAGTCTTACCTGTAAATCTTTATCAGTAAAGTAGCTATTATTATCTGAGTCCATTTAGTTAAAACAAGCATCCCCCCACCTATAAAACAAACAAAGAAGGAATTGGCCAGCATCCTGTACCTTATATGGCATTGATTCAAGTAGTAGTAAAGTTATTTTCTCTGATAATTTTATTTGCTTTTCATATTTGTCTAGATAGTTTTATTTTTATCTATTTCATTGATTTAATACTAATCTATATGTCAGATTGATGGGCATGTGACATGAAAATATGATTCTCGTATTTCTGTTATCTCTTTCTTCATTTTGGTGTTATTGGCTCCAGTAACCCTTTGCTTGGATTTTTTCTCTTCTCTCCCTGATGCTTATTCATTATTCATCTCTCAACTTGGAAATTACAGAAATGCATACCCTAAGTAACTGCTGAATGGTATTTTGAATCTGATAAGATTATTGCAGCAAACTTTAATGTTTTCCCATAGCACTCTTTACACACATGTGTGTGTATGTGCTCTTAATTTGATTGATTACTCTTTCTCTAAATTAGCCTGTAACCTTTCTGAGAATGGGAAATCCTTGCTTTTGTTACTCACCAAATAAGGGAGTACAGGAAATATAGTAGGTACTCAACAAGTATCTATGCAATAACTGCGGCTGAGTTTAGGCAAGGGGAAAAACTGCCAACAAATAACATTGTTATAGCCACTGTACTAGAGTTCAGGTATAGGACACCAGATCCTGGGAGAGCCTTCTCTTAGAAAGAGAACAGCAGAAACCTGCCTTACAGACTCAGGGGGACTTTTAAATATGACTGACACTTATTAGTCTTTTTCTTATGTGACCTTTCTATGCCATTTGATAGTGCTGACTCTTCACTTCTTAAAATTTTTTTCTTCCTTGGCTCCCTAATTCACTTATTTGCGATTTTCCTCCCAACTTTTCATGTTGGATAGGCTTCTTCTTATTTAAGATAATTATAAATGAGAGAGAGAAGAGAAAAAGTTGTTATTTAAGTTCATAGATGGCATATATTTCTATATAATCAAACACTAATGCAAAGAGAACAAAAAGGCACAATAAAAGAATCAGAATACATTGTGCTGGAATAGAATAAATATGAAAATATTTAGGGATTTTATTAATGGAATTCCCAAGACCGATAGGAAATATGACTGAAGTGTTTGTGGTTATCAATAACATATGTAGTGTTAAAATAGTGTGAGCAGTAAAAGGATTTTTTTTTCAGGTTAGTAATGCAAACTTTGCCAGGGTTCCCACAGTGAAAATTCACTGGAATCTTAGAAGCTAAATCAATGTCTTTTAAGTTAAGAAATTAAAGTTTGATTACTTCTAGTGGCTGCAGGAATGGCAAGGTTGGGAGAAATTTCAGGCCATATCTGAGCTTTAGCGAAAAGGATTGTTATAGTCGGCGCAGCTTCCATTCATTTCCTCAGTATTTCTATTCCCTGTCATTCACCTGGAAGGTAATTTACAACACTCCTCACTCACCAGCACCCAAAAAATTATGAGTTGAAGTTGGCTTATGGATACCCCAGCTCCCTCACTTTTGTGGGAATCACTGAGTTGTGTATTTACTATGGTTCTTAGATTTTCCAAAGCAGGATTGAGCTCCAGTCATTCACAATTGCATTTGTAGTATCAGAACATAACCTTTATCAACTGCCTTCTCTTCCCTCTCTCTTTTCTCCACTCCTAGAGACAGATTTTCCTCACCAATAAAATAATCAAATTACATGCAAAGCCTTTCCTCAGAAACTGCTTCTAATGTGCACTCAAATTAAGGATAAACTTCTTAGTGGATGAGGGATGAAACTGTTCTAGCATGTATTTGTTACGTTTCTACCATTCCAGCTCTCCCTTCTAGGAACAAGGCCTGGGATGTATAAAGATAATAATTATTTTATTCACAGTTAGGTAGACCTAAACCTTATTTCCAAAATAGAAGATGTGTATTAGAATATACTAGATAGATTTAAATATTAAGTAATTTATGAATGCTCTTTGTAAAGGTGATTTTTTTGTTTGTTTGTTTGTTTTCCAAAGGAATTTGTATTTCATCTGTTCATACCCCTATCTTTTGTTATTGGTTTCAAAGGATAAAATGTGCCTGCCATAAAATGTTCCACAGAGAATCTAATACAAGGTACTAGGCAGACAGGTCATGTGACGGTCATTAAAAAGATTCCTGCTCTGTCAAATTGGTAGTAACTGAACAACACATAAGTGTACATATAAGAATAACATCTATTGGATGTTGGGTAGGGAGGGAGGGGAAGGGGGAGGGGCGAGGGGGAGGAGGGGAC
>RJWJ010029625.1:0-20480 GCA_004363605.1 Indri indri | reverse complement strand
TCCACAGAGGTTGTACTAGTTTGCAGTCCCACCAGCAGTGTATAAGTGTTCCTATCTCTCCGCATCCATGCCAACATTTATTGTTTTAGGACTTTTTGATAAAGGCCAGTCTCACTGGAGGTAAGTGATATCTCACTGTGGTTTTGATTTGCATTTCCCTGATGATTAGAGATGTTGAGCATTTTTTCATATGTTTTTTTGGCCATTATTCCATCTTCTTTTGAAAAGTTTCTGTTCATGTCCTTTGCCCACTTTTTGATAGGGTTGTTTGATTTTTTCTTGTTGATTTTCCTGAGTTCTAAGTAGATTCTAGTCATCAGCCCTTTATCGGATTTGTAGCATGCAAAAATTTTCTCCCATTCTGTAGGTTGTCTGTTTGCTCTTGTGACAGTTTCTTTGGCTGTGCAGAAGCTTTTTAATTTGATCAGGTCCTATTTATTTATTTTGGTTGTTGCTGTGATTACCTTTGGGGTCTTCTTCATAAATTCTTTGCCTAGGTCAATGTCTAGAAGAGTATTTCCAACATCTTTCTCTAGAATTCTAATAGTTTCACTCCTCAGGTTTAAGTCAGTGTGAGTTGATTTTTGTGAGAGGTGAAAGGTGTGGATCCTGGTTCAGTCTTCTACATGTGGCTATCCAGTTTTCCCAGCACCATTTATTGAATAAGGATTCTTTTCCCCAGTGTATGTTTTTGTCTGCTTTGTCAAAGATTAGGTGGCTATATGAGGTTAGTTTTATATCTGGGTTCTCAGTTCTGTTCCACTGGTCAATGGCTCTATTTTTGTGCCAGTACCAAGCTGTTTTGACTACTACAGCCTTATAATAAAGTTTGAAGTCTGGTAAGTTGATACCTCCCATTTTGTTTTTATTACCTAGAATTGTTTTTGCTATGCGGGGTCTTCTCTGGTTCCATACGAAGTGTAGAATTAATTTTTCTACATCTGTGAAGAATGATGTTGGTATTTTAATAGGGATTGCATTGAATCTGTAGATCACTTTGGGTAGTATAGATATCTTAACAATGTTGATTCTGCCGACCCATGAGCATGGTATGGTTTTCCACCTGTTTACGTCCTCTGCTATTTCCTTCCTCAATGTTTCATAGTTCTCTCTGTAGAGGTCTTCTACCTCCTTAGTTAAATATATTCCTAGGTACTTTATTTTCTTTGTTGCTATTGTGAAGGGAATTGAATCTTTGATTAGGTTCTCAGTATGACTGCTGTTGGCGTATATGAAAGCCTCTGATTTGTGTGTATTGATTTTATATCCTGAGACCTTACTGAATTCATTTATCAATTCCAGGAGCCTCTTGGTTGAATCCATGGGGTTTTCTGGATATAATATCATGTCATCAGCAAATAGTGAGAGTTTGATCTCTTATCTTCCCATTCATATGCCTTTAATTCCACTCTCTTGCCTGATTGCTGTGGCCAGGACTTCCAGCACTATGTTGAATAGAAGTGGAGATAGTGGGAAACCTTGTCTGGTTCCAGTTCTAAGTGGGAATGCTTTCAATTTTTCCCTATTCAGTATGATGTTGGCTGTGGGTTTGTCATAAATGGCTTCTATCATTTTTAGGTAAGCCCCATCTATGCCTATTTTGTTAAGTGTTCTTATCACAAACGGGTGTCGAATTTTGTCAAATGCTTTTTCTGCATCGATTGAGAGAATCATATGGTGTTTGTTTTTGCTTCTGTTTATGTGGTGAATTACGTTTATAGATTTGCGTATGTTGAACCATCCCTGCATCTCTGGAATGAAGCCCACTTGGTCATGATGAATTATTTTCTTAATAAGCACCTGGATTCAGTTAGCTAGAATTTTGTTGAGAATTTTTGCATCTATATTCATAAGGGATATTGGTCTGTAGTTTTCTTTTTTTGTTGTGTCCTTTCCTGGTTTTGGTATCAGGGTTATGTTGGCTTCGTAAAATGTGTTGGGGAGGAATCCATCCTTCTCGATGCTGTGGAATAATTTCTGCAGGATAGGCACCAGTTCTTCTTTGTAGGTGTGGTAAAATTTGGGTGTGAAACCATCTGGTCTGGGACTTTCCTTTTTTGGAATGTTTTTTATTGCTGTTTCAATTTCGGTCCTTGCAATTAGTCTGTTCAGCAATTCTATTTCTTCCTGATCAAGCCTAGGGAGGCTGCGTGTTTCTAAAAATTTGTCCATTTCCTCCACATTTTTCAATTTGTGTGCATAAAGGTTTTTGTAATATTTATAAATTATATCTTGAATCTCCATGGCATCAGTTGTGACTTCTCCTTTTTTGTTCCTGATGGAGTTTATTAGGGATTTTTCTTTTCTGTTTTTCGTTAGTTTAGCCAAAGGTGTGTCAATTTTGTTTATTTTTTCAAAGAACCAACTTTTTGTTTTATTAATCTTCCATATAGTTTCCCTGTTGTCAATTTCATTTAGTTCTGATTTGATCTTATTAATTTCCTTTCTTCTGCTCGTTTGGGGTCCGTCTGTTCTTCTTTTTCCAGTTCTTTGAGTCGATTCATTAGGTTGTCTGTTTGTGCTCTTTTTGACTTTTGGATATAGGCATTTATGGAAATAAACTTTCCTCTCAGGACTGCATTGGCTGTGTCCCACAGATTTTGATAACTTGTGTCACCTTTGTCATTTAGTTCCAAGAATCTTTTGATTTCCATCTTTACTTCCTCATTTATGAAGGAATCATTCAGCAGAAAGTCGGTTAATTTCCATGACTTTGTGTAGAGATGAGAGTTTCTGTTGGGGTTGATTTCTGTTTTTATTCCACTGTAATCAGAGAAGATGCATGGTTTGATTTCTATTTTTTAAAATTTTTTGAGACATGCTTTGTGTCCTAGAATATGGTCAATCTTAGAGAATGTCCCATGAGCTGATGAGAAGAACATGTATTCAGTGGTTTTTGGGTAGAATGTCCTGTAAATGTCAGTCAAGCCCATTTGTTCTAGAGTTCTATTTAAGTCCATTATTTCTTTGTTGATTTTCTGTTTGGAGGATCTGTCGTGTGCTTTCAGTGGGGTGTTGAAATCTCCGACTATTATGGTGTTGCTGTCTATCGATTTGTTTAGATCAAGTAGAGTTTGCTTTATGAATCTGGGTGCCCCTAAGTTGGGTGCATACATATTTAGAATTGTTATGTCTTCTTGTTGAACTGTACCCTTCACCATTATATAGTGACCCCCTTTGTCTTTTATTATTTTTGTTGATTTAAAAACCAAGTTATCTGAGGTCAAAAGTGCCACACCAGCCTTCTTTTGGTTTCCATTTGCTTGAAATATTGATTTCCACCCTTTTACTTTGAGTCTAAATGCATCCTCGTAGGTTAGATGCGTTTTCTGGAGACAGCAGATGCTTGGCTTGTTTTTTTTTATCCATTCAGCCAGCCTATGTGTCTTGAGAGGGGAGTTCAAACCATTCACATTTATTGAGAGAACCGATAAGTGGAGTGAATTACTGTTCATTCTGTTGGGTTGCATTTTGTTGCTTTGTTTTCTCTTTTGAGCCATTGTAGAATCTAGCCTTTGGTCTTTACCTTTTGAGTGGTTTCACATTGAAGAGTATTTATTGTGCTGATCCTTGTGTAATTCTCTTTTGAGTACTTCTTGGAGAGCTGGTCTTGTCTTGTTGAATTCCCTCAGTCTTTGCTTATCTGAGAATGTCTTTATTTCTCCTTCGTATATGAAACTTAGTTTTGCAGGGTACAAGATTCTAGGCTGGGCATTATTCTGTTTCAGAAGAGTGAGAATGGGGCCCTAGTCTCTTCTTGCTTGTAGGGTTTCAGTTGAGAAATCTGGTGTTATTCTGAGGGGCTTTCCTCTGTATGTTACTTGTTTCTTTCACCTTACAGCTCATAGAAAAGCCTCTTTAGTGGCTATTTTGGTCAATCTGATCACGTGGTGTCTTCCAATTTGCATTTAATCTCCCTGGGGTCCGTTGAGCTTCTTGTACCTGTATATCTAGATTTTTAGCGAGGCCTGGAAAATTCTCCTCTATTAATTCTTCAAATAGCTTGTCCAGCCCTTGAGTGTTTTCTTCTTCACCTTCCGGAACCCCTGTCACCCTCAGGTTCGGTTTTTTCACATAATCTCACATTTCTTGTAGGCTTATTTCTTTTCTCTTAATTTTCTGCTCGATCTCTGTGACTGACTTATTTAATTGGAAGGAGTTGTCTTCAATCTCTGAGATTCTTTCTTCTGTTTGATCTACCCTGTTCTTGAGGGTTTCCACGGTGTTTTGTAGTTCCCTGAATAAGTCCTTCATTTCCAGGAGATCAGTTTGATTTTTCTTTAATATTTCAATTTGTTTAGTGAATTTTTCTTCCAAGTCCTGGATTTTTTTTGTGGTTTCTTTGTGTTGGTTATCCATTTTTTCTTGCATATCATTCAGTTTTCTTACAATCCATGTTTGAAATTCTTCTGTCATTTTAGTGTTCTGAGTTTGGTTAATGTCCATTGCTGGGGAGCTGTCATTCCTCTTTGGGTGTGTGCCTTCCGTTTGAGTCTTCATACTTCCAGAGTTCTTTTGCTGGTTCCTTCCCATCTGGATCAGTTGTTCCTTCTTGTGTTTAGGTTTTTGTTTGGATAATGACATGCCCTGTTTAGTTTCTGAGTCAGTAGGTGGTGTTTGTGGGTCAGATTCGACCACACCCTTTATGATGAATCAGTAGATGCAGTAAAAGGTTGTGCAGGATGGCCTCCCTGTCAGTAGGTGGCACTTGCAGGGAGGAAAGTACTGTTTTTTGGGTCCTGTAGCTAGCTCTTGTTCCTCTAGAGAGGCCCTCTTGTACCTCGGGTGATCGGTGGGGCCCCGGGATTTCCAGGTGTGTCCTTGTTCTCCACCTCAGTGGGGGCAGGACCCGGAGTGAGTCTGGTTGGGGCTGGGTTGGGTAAGCTGGACCTCAGGCTCCACATCAGCTGTTAGCAGGGGTCAAAGGCCTGCTCTTTGTTTCTGTGCAAAGCTGCCAGGAGGAGCTGAAATGGCTCCACTCAGCTGAAAGTCTGGGCTTGGAGGGTGGGGCTGTCCAAGACCTGCACTCTGTAGCATGTCTCACTCCCCTCCACTCTCCCCCTCTCCATTGCTTCTCCCAGGCCTCTGCCAGCAAGCAGGACCTCAGGCCGATGGATCTCCCTTGGCTGTGACATGTGTCGGGAGGTTCCCTACCCAGGATCGCAGCCTGAGCTGGGTGCACAGCCCTCTTTTGGGAGGAGGGCTGCTGCTCAGGCACGCTGATCTGCCCCTGAAGGCATATGCTCCTCAGTAGGCTCTTTCACAGGTCTCTCCTCCATGCCCCAGGGCAGTGAGATTGTGACCTGGGTGTACAGGGTCTGGTCTGCAGGTCCGTCCCCTGGGCCCTGGAGATGGATCCCTGACCCTGCCAGGGGGAGGGGTGCTGGTCTTGAATCACCTACAGGGTGCCCAAGCTGGATGGATTTCACTCCACCTTGGGATTTGCCCTGCTCTCTTGGAGTTCCCAGGCAAGTAGCACCTG
This sequence comes from Indri indri, assembly GCA_004363605.1. Classification (NCBI taxonomy): domain Eukaryota; kingdom Metazoa; phylum Chordata; class Mammalia; order Primates; family Indriidae; genus Indri; species Indri indri. The sequence continues at coordinate 14,998 of RJWJ010029625.1, read as the reverse complement.
GGAGGGCTGGCGGGTAGGGAACTCACAGTGGAGTACCCCTCAGTCTGCTGTAGGGCCCCAAAAGGAAAGGCCCTGTTCCCTGCAGATGCCTCCATGTGACGGTTAAATTGTCCCTCTCGGCACCCTCAGGTGGGGATGGGGAAGGAGAAAATGGAGTACTATGGCGTCTGCCGATAGGCTCAGGTCTGTGCGTGGGGAGGTGCCCCAAGGGGGCTGGGAACCCGGCACTGTGTCCGCAAGAGGACACTGCTCACTGGTGGCAGCTGTCTCTGGGCTGGTGTAGGCAGGTCTCTCCAATCGCTCAGGAGCCCGCCAACAGTCCGAGATGCAAGGGAAGGGAAAGTTAACCGCTCTACTTACCCTTGTCGCTGGTCTCCAAGCCTCTCGGGACCTTTCTCCTTCCAGTTCTCCTCTGCAACGTCTTCTCATGGAGTCTCCTGTAGTTTCAGGCCCCCTTCCTTGTGACCCTCACCCGATCTATGTTTCTCTGCTAGTTTATTTTTTTTCTCTTTCTTCTAAAATTTGTCTTTTTTGCAGAAACATTCTGACTGGTGGCTTTTCTCATCCGCCATCTTGGCTCCTCCCCCCTAGATCTCTTTTCTATAGAATGATGTAAATGACCAAAAGAGGACACTCAGATTCCCCCCACAAATACAAAAAAACCCAAGTCATTGGTGTTTGGAGTTGAGACTGGCAGAACACAATGAGATAGAGATAGATCTGTTGAAAGCCAAAGCTATCTGCCAGCTGAAAATATGAGGAAGCAGAAAATACAGAAACAGAGGAAGCCAGTCTGCAGAAAGATGTGGAACAAATATGCCCCAAGGAAGTATAGCTACCAAAATCAAGGGTGAGCATGAGGGCAATGAAGGGCACAAGGAGCGTGGCCAGTTCCAAGGTTGCCACGTTTTAAGAAGTCACTCAAGTTAGACTTGATCCTTACTACCAGAAAGGCATCGATCGTACCACTGTACTGGGGTGTGTTGGCTTAAGATGCCATTGTACAGGTGTCTTTTGTAAAATAAGTCTATTCCTCCAACTGATGCATCTCTAGTGAAGAGCATTTCAGGTGGTGTGTTGAACTGATGGGGAAGAGAATGTTTTGATTCCCTGGTCTGTTAACCCCTCCAAGTCACAGATCTGAAACATTCTTTGTCTATCTTGTAGAGCCAGTCCAAGTTGAGATTTAAATTACAATGTAATCTAAAAGGTGCTCCTTTAACTTTGTAAATGAAATTAATAAGGGAAAGGACAATGGGAAACATGACCCCTAATGGTGTAAAGGGGCTTCTGAATAGGAATGGGCATTGGCCAGAGTTAGAGTAGATTAAATTGGGAAAGCAGGGACCCAAAATGACATGCTACCTGACGTCAGTAGCAGCTTCAACCTTTGGCCTGGGAGTGCATCTTCAGTTCTCCACAGTTCACACGTCTTACTATCTGCCATCTCCTCGATTGTGAAGTTATTGTGTTTATGCTGTCATTTTCCTTCAGGTCAAGAATTTCTTGATATCCTTGTTATAAATAACAATAGACAAAAGAGAAAACTATGATGACTTCATGATTTTATTACATCTGACCCAATGTTCTCATCGAAGTTACCTGCCACTGTAGAAATTTGTGTTTGCAACCCCTAATCACCTTACCTGTTTCTCTATAGAGGTCAGAAGAAATTGTTACTCTCAGGTGTTTAATGACTCATCTAAATTGACATTAACAAATTTTAGGAAATGCATCAGCCTACATCTGGCTGGCTTTCACTTACTATGTTGATACAGAGAGTGAAGAGACTTAAATTAATATTTTATCCAGCAAAAGATTTAGGACTGTGTTTTACCATGTATAAAATCTATTCATCCAAACTCCCCAGCATAGGACTCAAGTATTCCCTGTAGCTCTGCTGAATTGACTGGAAACATGATAATGCATCTAAATTCTGCAGGTATAGCCATGCCTAGCAACCAATTTGATTTTTGATGGACAAAGAGCCCCAGGAAAGTAGATGCCTTTATACCTGAGAAAAAAAGAAATCCCAAGCAAGACAGACATACCCTAATCAGTATGCTGTGGGTATGGCAGCATGCAAGTGAGTGATCTATTTCGTTCTGAACTCTGGCTTTGTCAATGACAGTACACGATTTACTAGAACAGATAAAATAAATGTATTTGACTCCTGTTTTGACGTTTCACAACACTGAACCATATTTCCTTATGCAGTTTTCTTATTCCATATTCTTAATTTTGACTTTTTCTTATAAGACGCTGTTGTCAGAATGAGAATGAAAATAACAATGAATCAGGGTAGAATTGTTTGCAGTGCTTTCCAACATTATGGGAAGAATAATTTCTGCATGGATATGATAATGTGGTATACGTGGTTCAAAAAATTACAGCCCCCCCAAAATGACTTCAAGACCTTGACTATGCGATCAGCAGTCAGATATTTCAATGCTCTGTTGCTCCCGTTCCTCTTGCAGGTATATGCGACAGCGCTGCAGCTATGAGTGGAATTTTAAAGAGGAAGTTTGAAGAAGTCAACGGCGCCTCACCCTGCTCTTCTGTGCAGGAATCAGATGATGAAGTTTTTAGCTGTGACAGTGCTGAGAGTGTTGATAGTGTCAATTCATCCACTTCTAATGATTTTACCAGTGAGTATCTGAAGCCGAATTTCAGGCTGTGCTCTAAATTGTGTGGCAGGGCCCACTCTTGGGGGCTTTAGCTTTATCTACTGCCTTATATCTGCTCCCAAGTTCTTCATCATATCAAACACATTTGCAAAGACATGATATCATTGTGGTCAATTAAACCTCAGCAGTATACTTCTGTTCATCTTTATGAGTGAGCATATAAGACTCATTGTTAGAAATGAGTCCAACTGGAGGTAAGCAGATAGCAACTGAAAGTGATTTAATATGTGTCTTCAGTTTTCTGAAATATTAATAGATCCATCTTTTGGAAATCTAATCAATCAAACCATTTTGATTTATAATATTGGTCAATGCGTTATAGAATGTGTGCAGTGTAAATGCAACACATTTACTTCTTGGATGAGAAAATGATGTTTGTTTTAAAAAGAATGCTATTGTGAAATCAAGGCCTCGAAAGCCTTGAGATTTTATAGTTGTTTGGACAGAGGGGAAACTCAGTCATAGCCAGGTTCATGTGCTAGAGTAAGGGCAGCTTTCTTTATGTATATACTTCAACATCATTTAGCTTAGTATGATATGTTCTTACTTAAAACTCTGCCCATTTTCAAATTGTATTCCTTGTAACGGATGCGCATATGAAGGTTTTGAAATAGGTGACCTTTTCCAACATTTCTGTGCCCATTCAACATCAATCATTAAGGGAAAAAGGATCTCAAAACAATTTTTTAGAAAAGTTAACATGCAGAGCAAAACTAAACAAAGTCAATGAAAGCCCCATAAATTAACCTACCCCTCATGAGATGATGGATATAAACTTCCTTTTAAAGTTGCATTCCATAAATAAAGGTAAAAATTATCCAATACAAAAGATTATCATTTAAAAGAGGTTATTTTCAGAGCAGTGTTTTTCTGGGATTACTTTTCTGTGGCATTTATATTCAGGGATTTCAAACTCACTGAAACAGCCTTTTTTAAATTCACACTAAGGTTCATACAATGTGGCTCTGTGACCCCTATAATTCTATTTTTAACCTTCTTCCTACTTCTCTAGGAATTCAAATTTTTTATTTGGTATTTATGAAATTTCCTTCACCATTGTTAGAATAGTTTAGAATAAAAATAAGTACAATTTTATAGTCATTTCTAGCCTTTATATCATTAATCTCTTGACTGAAGTAGAACATTTTTTATGAACTTGTAGAAAGTAGAAAAAAGTAAGGAAGAGATAAAGGAACACTTGGGGGAAGGGAAAAGCTGTTTTGAGGATAAGATTCTCCAGGTACCTGGAAAGACTATTGCTAGATAGCGGATTTGGGAGGGATTTAAGTTTTGTTTGGGATTTGCCTATACCCTTTTCACATCTTCCTCCAAGTCACTGTCACCTTGTGGAGGGCACCAATTGTGCTTTTTACACTGTGCTGTCAACTGTGGTGTCTGAAAGAGTCCTAATGATGCTTAGAATTCTTTATTGAGTAAAAGGATTAATTTCAGACAATTCTTAAAAGCTGGAGAGAATGAGCCCACTGGATGTTCTTATCCTTAGAAAAGCAAGAGTATGTATTTAAATTCAAGACCCTCCAGAGCATTCTATTAATACCCTTTCCCTGAGCTTTGGAGAGCTCTCCTTTCTCAAGCCCTGGAGCGCTGCAGGAGGTGGCCAATATTTCTCCATCTTTTTTGCCTATAGCCACTCCTGAAAAACATCATCAATCTAAAACCCTGCTTCTTGAGATACCACCTCATCTAGTAGTGCAGCGCAGTGTTTTCCACACCCCTGTGATTTTTTTTTTAAATCTCTGGTGTGCTTACAAGCTCCTTGTTGTCTATGCCTCTCCTAAAGTTACAAATTGGCTCTCTCCTGGAAAAATCAATTGCAGGACTTCTCTATGCAAGACACTTATTGATTTCTATAGCTCGTGAGTTCACAAAGTACCTATAATGCTCATTTAAACGCCATCAGGTCTTACAATTGTGGCTTAAGATGCTTTCCAGATGAAAGTGATGTTCTGGTGGTTTAGGAAAGTTTGAAAAATTATAGGTCAGGCAGTTGTTCTGAGCACCTAAACAGTTCTCTGAAAGGATAAAAGTTCCAATGGAGAGTGGTTTTATTTTCTCATAACTATTTTGATATGTGGGCATAACTATTCCATTTCACCATCATTACATTACTACAGTCTGTAGAGGAGAAAACACATATCCACTGTGGTCAGAGAAGTCTTAGGCTATCAAAGAAGGCAGCTGCAAAGTTTGATTCGTTTTTTCCAGTGGTGCTGTTAATGTACTTTTCTTTGTGAATTTTCAAGGGCTCTGAGGGAAACATTTGCTGATACTCCTCTGTAAGGGAATGGTGATATGCATCATTGAACAACTTGTAATTGAGTGTGTGATCAGAACCATGATTTGGGCTAAATGGTAGGGGAAGGGTAAAGAAGCATAGACGGCAACATGACCTTCAGGGGAATTTCTATTGCTGTGGGCTCCTTTAGCCTCATCACAAATACAAAACCGTATTAATTATTTTATACGGTTGGGTAAATTGAAGAAGAACACCCTTGCTAGTCTCTTTAAGAGGATCTAATGCTCTACTTATAACGGAGTAAGACAAAAACAACAGTAAAGAGTCAAACCTCATTTCAAATTCAAAGAATGTCAGAACTAGTAGGGCCTTTGAGAGCATCTAGGCTGACTCCCTTTTTTACAGATGTGGAGTCTAAGGCCCAGGGAGAGTAACTTGACAAGAATCAAAATGTGAGCCTGTGGCAGAGAACTCTGATGTAGATCCCTAGAGTCTACCTTTCTGCTAGACCGTGCAGCTCTCTGATGGTTCCCTTACATGCCTGACTGCTACGTAGAGGGACACAAACCATCCAGTGAAAGACGTGGCTATATCTTTTATGCCAGCTTCTCTTAGAAATAGGATGAATCTATCTTTTGGTAAAGGTAATTGGCATTTCATCTCTTGTTGCTTGTGTGTGTGTGTGTGTGTGTGTGTGTGTGTGTGTGTGTGGTTTTTTTTTTTCCCCCAGTTGGTTTCTGATGAAAATGCTAGCATGCCCTGGCTGTAGTATAGTGCCAGTGATGAGTTTATGAACAAATTCAATGAGCTAAATGAAATAATGGGCAGAGAATTCAATTCGAGTGTGAAAAGAGCATTTCACTTCCCCTTTCTGTAAGTAAGTGACAGGGCAGACAGTCGAGACTTTCCTTGTATGTCACTGACATTGATGGAAATGTCTAACAGCAAACATGTTGTTTTACATTTACATGAAGGAAATTGGTTCGTCTTGGTGACATAATGCTACTTGTGATAAAGTGAAAATGTTACAATGAAAATAGGTGAGATGAAGTATGCAGTGTGAATCTTTAACAGCAGCTAACAAATCAGGGGTTATTTCATTTACTTAAAAAGTAAAACCTTAGTGTATTTCACTTTTTGCCAGAGGGGTGAATAAGCATCCTGGACTCCCTGAAAAGAAGATAATAATATCTTTCAATCCCTTGAACTCTGGGACCTTGCATTACTTGTTCAATAATTCAGGGCTTCAGAAACCCACTTACCTTTCAATTGGACTCACTTATTCGCAGCTTCTGACCGAATGGTGTAATTATATTCCATTTTGCTGGCTAGGTACAGAGCTGACTTTTTATATTTGCTTGTTTGTTTTAATCCCTGAAATTCTTCATTTAAATCTGGCTTTAAACTTAAAAGCACAATTGGACCAAATTTCAAATAAAATTTTATGTATCAATAACAATGAATCTAGAAAAACAACAATCACTGTGGTTTTGACTCTCAATTAGCTATCATGAGAGATTAAATATAAAGGTAGTCCTGGTGATGTTAATAGTACTGATGTTAATAGTACTGTCTCTCTCATCATTTGAAGGATATGGCTTTATTAGCATGAGAATTGAAATATATCATAAAAAATCTCCCAATTTCCCACATCAATTATTTACTTAGGATGTGCATAGGTGGAATTGATATTGTAGGTGTATTTCATAAAAAGCATAAGAATTAAAATTGCTATTAAATATTAAAGATACCAACTTCACATTAGTGATCAAAACATTTTCATCTGACAGTGTAATTTACTTACAAATAAATCTTAGAGTGTTCACATTTTATAAAGCTCTTGACAGAGAATCACATCCTTACTTTGGGGTCATCTAGGAGTTGTCACAGGCTATAAATAAATGATTTCCCAACTGCAAAATATCGTGGCTTGAGAAATGGATCCAAACAAATTTTGATGATTAAAATTCTACTAACCATCTTCAAAGTAGCATCATCTCCTGGCTTTGGTTTGAATACTAGACATTGACTGGCTTTATACTTGTTTATGATGGTGATGATGAAATCAGTGCCTGAAGCAAATGTCCTTGTGTTTCTCAAAAGATTTTAAAATTCACTGTGCAGATCAGGCAGTCTGATGCTTTCTGACGGCTCCAGGGAAGTCTATTTGTGTGCAAGTGAATGCAAAAAAGAATTAAACCTGGTACTGCTTAAAAAAAAATTAAAAAAGAGCCAGTTGGTGTGATTTTTAAACAGGCTGCAATATTTAACCCTTTAACTCTGGGAAGAACACGTTTGTACATTTGTATGTCAAAAATATTCCTTCTTTTTTCTTTTTGCCTGGGGAATTTAGAAATAAACTGGAAATGTTTTAGGGCCACAGAAACATTGTACCATATGTTTTACATGTTCAGCTACAGTGATCTGGCAGGAGCTGGAATAGTTAAAAAAGGCTCAAATTTACTGAATTCCATTGAGTGTTGGATTAAAGTTGGAAGTATAATTTTTAAATGTAATGAAGAAAGAGCAATCACAATAAGTTTAATAAAACCTAAATATTTACTTTTCAATCAAAGACCAAACACATAAAACCCTGGGAAAACTATTTAAGTTTCTGATAGAAAAGTATTTGCAGTGACTTGAACTTAAAATGGACCCTCAGTTTGTTACATTTGCTCTTATCTCAAATACAATAAAGGAACAGTAATAAAGATTGATTTATATAATTTAAATTATAAGAATTTAAATAAAATTTTATGAGACTTGGTTTATATAACAACTAATTAAATCACTTTATAATCCTTAATGGATATCTGCAATGATCTTAATTAGCATTACCAAAACCCCCCCAAACCCCCCAAAAACACCAGAACACCAAACTCAATTAAAAGCATTTTTGAAGTACTGTGAAAGCTGGTGAAGATTGCCAGACATGCTAAAAACACTAGATATTTCTGTGTGGATCCCATTAGTTGTAGTGGAACTAGATATTTTTGTGTGGGTCTCATTATTTGTGACATGTGGAGACCCAAAATGCATGCAAAGTTATGTATTTTTATGCAATGATTGGACAATAACATCAGTGGAAAGATCATGAGATGAAAAATGCATATATTTTAGTTTGAATCATAGAAATAATGTTACTTTTAAATATTTGCCAATAAAAAACACTTATTTATATTTCATTTTGAAATTTGTGCTAATTCCTACAACTCCCAAGTTTTGGAAAATGTACAGACTTTAAATCTTAATGCCAGAGTTTGGAGTATTTCATTTTATTGATGAAGATTTTGGTTGGGAAGAAATAAGGGCAGTTAATTTTAACTATAGTTAATTTTTTTTTTCAGCATGCCCTGTCCTATTTCATGATTCTCCTAAAGATGCTGTCCATTACCTTCTTGCTATATCGGATCTGACTTTCTGCCATTTGCTGTTTCTATGACAACCATCATTTTGTCTTGGAGAGAGTAGTGCATTTTTCAGATACATACATATATATATACATATATATATATATATATATATATATATATATATCTCAAGAGCTCTTTACTTACCCAAAGAATTGATGACTAGGCTTACCATTATGGTGGCAATTAATCAGTGTTACAATGTTATAATGCTAAGATCATGGTTACATAAGACGTAGATGTCATACATTTAGCCTAGATTTTTAAAATAGGCATACAGCTAGAGAGGCTGAAAATGAAAACCTAGGGAGTAAATTTGACTAAGTAATTAATGAGCACTAATAAGAAAACATATATTTAAAAATGCCCCTCAATATGAGATAATAAAATGTTTCAATGAAATATTAAAGAATGAAGGGAATCCAAAAAGGATAAACACAGCCTACACAAACATTGTTATTTTCGACAGAATAGCTCTATTTTAGTATTCACTAGCTTTGTAGTGTGAACACAGAAATAATTTAAATTTATAATTGTAGCTATTTTAACCTTCTTGATGGCAGGGCCTGTATCCTGTATTTCCCCCATATTGCTTGATGGAATAATCATAACAGTAAGTTTTACTGAGCATTTTATCATTTGCCAGGCATTGTGCTAGATGCTTTAAACAAAATATTTTATTTAATTCATCTGGCTTTAGGTCTAAATGAGTTTATTTTTGATTGGCATATTCATAGCTTTTTACTATAAAAGATTTAACTGATCAAATAGTTTCTATCATCTTAAACATGACGTGAGTCAACTGAAACAGGCTAATTGTATAGAAATTAATCAAGATTACTAAATACAATTACTGTCTCCTTCAACAGGTACAGACACACAGGAAAAAATGTTTTCACGTTAGATGTTCACGAAGAGTCTTATTTATGTATATGATATTGCCAGCATGATGAACTTGGTCACTCCTCAAGCTCTGTATGTAGTTTCTTCAACCTTTAAATTTATTAGTAAATCAGAATTCAGTATTTCAAGATTAGAACATTGAAATATTTGAATCAATGTACTCATCATTTATTTATTTATTTCTTTAAAAAGCTTTAGGAATGATTTTTGCAGTATTTTTTCCTATGGTGAAAAATTATACAGTACATGTATACTATGACATCGGTTAAATAATCTCTGGAAAACCCACGCAATAGATTACCATGTAGCCAATAAAAACAGCTGAATAAGTGTTATTTTATTGACATAAAAATATATTCACATTACCAAATTATATTTCATGCATTTTTATAAAATCTTATATATGAGGTATAAGTATAATAAGTTATAGAGAAGGTAAAAGAGAAACACATATTCTACAGATGGTAGAATTTTATGGATGGTAGAATTATGGGTGATTTTTGTTATCTATATATATTTTTGCAATTTATTTTTATACATTTTAGCCTAATAAGACTTATTGTGTTTATTCATTATAATAGTTTTCTAGAATTTTCCACTAATGTGATTACTGCTATCATGGCATACTTGTAGATAAATTTTAAGATAAATCTCTAAAAGTGAAAATCATAGTTCAAAGGGTATAACTTGAATTGCCCTACAGAACATCTTACCAATTATATTATACGCCCACTTCTAGCATTTGTGCGCCTATTTCCCCGTCTTGCCTAAACTGGGTAGGTATTTTCTCTCTCTCACCATATGTCTCTGTTTCCCTAGCGAGTGTGCTCTTTCTCTATGTGTGTGTGTTTGTGTATATAAATACATGAAAATATGTGCACACATGTATAGACACACCCATACACACATTGGCCAATATGATAGGTGAAAATATATGTAATTGGTGTTTTAACTTGAATTTCTCTGAACACTAGGAAGCTAATTTATATATTTATTTCATTTGTCTTTTAATTCTGTTTATGTTTGCCAGAGAAATATATTTATACAGTCAAATATAGTATGGGTTTAGCCTTTAGGAAATACTTAGGCAAACCTTCTCTGCTCTCAGGATCAATTGCATGCAAATAATTGCTTCTAGAACTTTCATAAATTTCTGTGTGTATTCAGACATTTAGTCCATTTGAAAATTGTGTTGGCATATTGCATGAAATTTAAAGATAATTTTCAGTTTTCCTTAAATCATATATTGAGTAATTCAATATTTCCTATTGACTTGTAATTCTGTTCTTCTGCTAAATCCTTACATACAGTTTGATAAGTGTTCGTGGTTTTCTTTCTGTTTCATGATCTGGATGGTTATTCCTAAACCAACACTAGTGTTATATCATGGCTCTATAATTAACTTTATTATCTCACGTGGGAATTCCCAATTTTCCCTAACCCACTACTATAAACAGAAACACAGTACAATACCATACTCTTTAAATACTCACGTTATTTTCATGTGATTATTATTTGAATTATAGAAGAATATTGTTAAGTTACCAAACAAACCATTGCAGTGCCATTGGAATTACATTAAATTTATAGGTTATTTTGACCGCACATTAGATATCTTTTCATATTTTACTGTTATTCTATGCAGAGCAGAATTTTATCTTTTTATTCTTGCAATACAGATTCCTTTCTGAGTCTATGTTTTTAAAGATTTTTGTGCTCATTATGAATGGGATCTTCTAATTATATGTTCTGACAGAATTATTTTTGGTACTAGGAAATGTATAGTACTTTTTAGTGGAAATGCTTTTAGCATTTCACATTTAATTTGGCCATAGGATATACTTTATGCTAAATTAAGGAGATATCCTTCCATTAAGAATTTTCAGTTAATAATGAATATAAAGTTATATCAAATATTTAATCAGTACAAATCAAGATAATCCCAATTTTTGACCCAGTAATATGATAAACTGAAAAATACTTTTCCTAATATAAAATTATTATTGCCTTTGACTTTATTTCATCATAAAGTAATTTCTTTAATCTCACATGAGTACCTAACTTAGTCTGGCAATGTAGGTGCATTAGGGACCTTTAAAAAAATGTTCAAGATTATTTTAAAATCCATTTTAAAATACATTTCAAATGACATTTTAAATTCACACTCAAAAATAATAAAAAGATGGAAATGGTACAAAAAAAGCACTATCAAAAAATCCTCATGAGTCGATCCTTCATTTTAATTCTGAACGCTTTTAAATCATCATCTCCTTTAATCGTCACAAAACGATATATGAGTGAGGGTGCCAGTCATGGTGGGGATTATTCTTTTGTTACAGATGAGGAAACCAAAAAGCAAAAAGGACAAGTAACTGGCCTAAGTTCACACGGCTTTTAAGTGTTGGAGCTGGAATTTAAAACTAGTTCAAACTCCAGAACCCACACTGTTAACCAGTACAATATGGCATATGATATAAATTCTACAAGAAAATAAAAAATTGTTTTATTTCCATGCCATATAACAGATGTGTTCTCAAAATCCTTAATTAGTCCAGGCATAGTAGCTTGTATTTGTAATCCTAGCACTTGGGAGGCCAAGGCGGGAGAAACGCTTGAGGCCAGGAGTTTGAGAACAGCCTGAGCAAGAGTGAGACCCCAGCTCTACAAAAAATAGAAAATTAGCCAGGCATGGTGGTGTGTGCCTGTAGTCCCAGCTACTCAGGAGGCTGACGCAGGAGGATCACTTGAGCCCAGAAGCTTGAGGGTGCAGTGAGCTATGATCATACCACTATAGTCCGGGAAACAGAGCAAGACCCTGTCTCAAAAAAAAAAAAAAAAAAAAATCCTTAATTTAAAAAAACCTTTAAGCATTAAATACAAGAGGTTCTTTAGTTATCATCTATAGAAATATTAATTAGACTAAAATGAAAATACCACTGGAAGTGATAAAGATTGAGATTCTAATCAAGCTTAAAACCCTTTTATGCTGATTGCCATTAAAATCGGTTTTGTTAAATGCTTGAAATTCTCATATTCCTGTCTTTAGTACCTCCCATGACTGAAGAGATATAAATTCTTTACATATATCTAGAATCTATTAAAATTCTATTCATGAGAGAATTAATAGAGCACACTGAATGTGTTAATACTACACTGAAGATGTATTACAGTATATAAAGTGAAAAGCATGTGACTGTCCTAAGGAACTCACACTCCAGTTGAGAATTTCAGAGTAATAGACATGAAACCATGCTGAGAAATACAATTTTCAACTGGTACATGTAGATTGGATGAAAAATTAGCTCTCATATCCAGGAAACTTCATATACTCTAGAGAGTATATGATTAAATGAGGACAGATTTTGAGCAAATTGGGGTTATAAATTCATTCTCCACACAAAAATGTTTATTGACAGATCTGACTCTCAATTTTAGGTAGTCAAAACAAACAAGCAATAATTGCTAAGCAACTTTGAATTTTCAAGGATTTCTCTCCTATAAAGGAAAAACCCATTGATTTCTCTGTTTTCCACTTATTGGGACTGCATTGAATTTTCATTTCTCTAATCATATTTTACAACATCTTCACTCAGGATTTATTCAGTATTCACTGAATAAAGTAAAAACACTTTATCATAAAGTCACCTATTATGAAGTCTATTTACTAATAGACCTCTGTAATGAAATTCACTCATATGATATCTAGAATGAGTCCCTTTTTCCTTTTTCTTCACTTTTTACTTAGCATTTGCATAAAGTGCTCCATGGTGTTACAAACAGACCAATTTGGGGTCAGACTAATTACACGATTATGTATAACCTTTCTGTCTGCCACACCATACAATGTTTCTGAAGTGTAAAGAAAGTATTTAAACATTTATTAGATACTTATTAGATGTTGGGTACTTTCTACAGGGGAATTTTGAAATATTCCTTATATCTTATTGTGGCAGAGAAGATAAAGACATATTCTTATGAGAAACTCCATGATTTGTTCCTCAGTTTTTAAGAGAATGAAAGTTGTCAGGGCAGCCCTAGCAACCAGCAACACCTTATTTGGGTGTTCCTACCCTCCAGGACAATAACCGTGCAGTTTCCATAAGGAAAATGTCCATGATAACAATGAAGGTAGATACCGTAGGCTGCTTAATTAACTGAAAGTTGAGCTAACACACCCTGTAAAGATCTCCCTCTTTGATTCCTATCAGTGGATTTTGCTTTTTCTTTTTTTAGGGTCGATTTCTATTTTCTGCAGCTGAGCATGAAAGTACACTGACTAACATAGTCTGCAATTGAGCTGTGCTCCTAGGACCATCTGTAAGAATTTATGCATTTCCTGGGAATCTGATTAATTCTAGCAAAAATTCACGGTTTTATTTGTGAGATTAAGGAACCCTGCAATCAATTTTATATTTAAAATTTGATTTTTATTTTAAAAAATTGTGAGCCCAATGTCCAAAAACCATTCTGTACTTTAAAATTGATTTCTCTTTTACGCACACACTCATTTTTATGTAAAGGCATAAATATCATATTACAAAATTTGTTTAATGTTCTTTTCTCCTTTTTTTGGATTGACTTTTGCCTGTTCTTCCCCTCTGTCCTTCATTCACATCTCTTGCCTCTGTGGGTAACTCTTGTTGCCAACTTGGTTTATATCCTTTCATAATTTTTCATAATCATTTATTCATAGATAAACATATTCATTTCCATGAAAACATTTTTTGCTCAAAAAATTGATCATATTATATACATTTTTCTGCATCTTAATTATCTCATTGGATAACACCTTATGGAAATTCCCAAGTTATTTATCATAGCTCTATTTCATTCTCTTAATAACTACATAATATTCCAAGGTATGGACATATAATAGTTAAAAGTTGATCTTTCCCCTATGGGCGTTCATTTATTTCAGGTTAGTTTTTATGCCACTATGAACAAAGCTGTAATACATGTTCTTTTAAAAATATCCTTATATACTTTTTATGGGATAGATTCCAAACAGTGAGAGCACTGACTTAATAGATATTGACATATTTTCAAAAGGGCAGCAGAACACATACTTCTACCAGTTTGGGATAAGATTACACTTTTTCCGGTAAGTTCCAAGCAGCCAGTGTTGGTTTATTCATTCAACAAGACAAAGCTGCTGCCCTCATGATGTGTGTGTTAGTAGTCACGATGGATAATAAACAGATAAATATAATTATAATGTCACAAATATGCTGTGAAGAAAAATAAAGTAGAGTTAGGGAGTAGGAATGGGGATGACTATTTCACATAAGATGATCATAAAAGGCCTCTCCAAAGAGACAATATTTTGGTAGAGGCTTGATGAAGTGAGGGAGTGGGTCATACGATATCTGGGGTAGGAGGAGGCTTCCAGGGAGAAAACAGCAAATGTAAGATGTCAGATGTGTGGAGACAGGTGGGAGGTTATTGTCAGGTAGTGGAAGTGAGAGATGGGGATTTGGTCTAAGGTGGTAGCAGTGGAGATGGTGAGAACCAGTCAGATTCAGGATACATCCTGAAGACAGAGCTGACAGGGATGCTGATTGTTTAGCTGTGGGGTGAGAGAGAAAGAGATGAGTATGAATGATTCCTGGGCTTTTTTAAAATAAACTTTTTGTTTCAGAATAATTTTAGATTTTTGAAAAAGTTGCAAAAATGGCACAGAAAGTTCTGATGAATCCTTTGCCCAACTTCCCCCAATATTAACCTCTTACATAACCATGGTG
>RJWJ010029624.1:0-20483 GCA_004363605.1 Indri indri | reverse complement strand
GTCTTTTTTCCACCATATACCCTCTACCTGGAATCCCTTTCTCTCTCTCTCACTCTTCCTTACTGGGCAAGCTCCTTTTTGGCCTTTAAATTAATCTCCTCCAGGAATCTTTCTGCAACGTCTCCTCTGTATGTATTATTTCCCATCACAACACTGTGAAGGAATGATCTGTCTATGAGTCTGTTTTAGCCAGTATATTAAGATCTTCTTGAAGGCAGGGTTGGGTTCAACGATTGTTCAGTGCTGGTCCTTCCAGGAAAATCTAAGAATATTTTACTGTGCAAATTATGTGTAATTCCCCAGCGAAAGAATTTTAAATATTTTATAGTAAACTCCTCAAGACTATAACAAACTATGATTATACATCTACTACTGTTCGCAGAAGTATATGACAAGGTAGAAAGGAGCTTAGATTCAACAGTCACCATTCTACAAAGATATCTTAGTATTTGGAAAAAAAATGATGTATATTTATGGCCACTGTACTTTATTTAAGCTTTAGTCATTTAATTGACTTCTTCTTACATCTAGACTCTTTCTAGGTTTTAATAGCTAAAAATACCATCCTACCTGAGAAATATTATTCAAGAACAGCTCTCGAGTCTTAATAATAGATATTTCCAGGTATATATCACTTAGTCTGAGAGGAGCTTCAGGAACCTCAACTCTGGAGGTTACTAATAACAAGCATTGATATTTTTCTAGGTGTGGCCTGTATGCTATGAAACAATGTGCTTTGCTTTTATGCATATTTGAACATGCTCAAGAAACAATCTATAGGTCGTAACAACTAGAACAACACCTGTGATGAATGGAGCTCTACTCGACATGAGGGCCCAGGCCTGGAAGGTGGTCTTTGTGCATCTCTGTTTGCTTTGCATGCTAAACCATAATTCACCACATAGAACTAATTTTGACAAATTCTAAAAAAGGAAAACTTCCAGTAAGCAGGCAAGTCTGCTGACATTTGATAATATCTAGTTGTCAGTGAAATTTTAAAAGGTACACATGCCCACGTTGATTCCTGGATAAAAAACACACAGCAGGAGTTTAGGGAATGAAAATTAGTGATAAAACATTTTGCAAGCATTTTATATAGGATCATATGATAGCTAATATTTATAGTTCATGGCCTAGATAGTATTGGTTAATTAAAGAAATCACTTGGGATAAGGAAGCACTCAGAAATGATTGTGGGTTTCTTTCTTTTTTTTTTTACAGTTCATCATAAGCCCAGAGACTTCAGGGAACCTTTCAAAGTTCTATAAAACTGAATGTATTTTCCCTTTGGCTCATTATTTACTTGACTACAGGTCATTTATCTTGGCAAGAAAAAAATGTATCTGTCCAATATCAAAAGGCCTATAAATTTCAACCTTCTTTTATTGCCATATTATATCATATAAGAATTTTTAGTTAAATCAAAAACAACTATTTTTCTTTATATTAGTATTTCCCTCAGCTTCTGTGATTTTAGTTTCCATAATTTAAAGTGCATATTGAAAATAAATTATTTTATTTGATCACATGTAGATTTTCCATTAATGAAGTGCAGTGGTAACATTGTATATATACCTAGGAAAAATAATATATTTGGAAATAACTCTGAATACAGCTGAATCTGTGAAAGTATCTTCTTAAAGATCTCTTTCATAATAACATGAATTTATAGTCAGGATTATGAATTATGCATATAGGGGACAATTATTTTAGTCATAGATATTAAATTTGTTAATACTTTTTTTTCAACACTTACTTCTACATTGTATACACAGGACAAAGTCCAGCCGTACCACCTCCATTACCGACAGAACAAGCTTCCAGACCCACCCTGGCATCACCTACTCTTGAAGGCAAGTACATTATTTTTTCTTTTCACAAAGATCTTTATTGTAGACAAATATTAATAATGTAGAGGAAGAAAACAAAATAGTAAAAAAGCAACAGCAAGATCCAATATGTTCCTACATATTCAGTATGCCTAAACTACAATTTACTTTTTCTCAAATTCCAGTTCCCTCATTTTTAGACAACCAAAAATTTTCCCTTAAGATTCTATATTGATGACTTTTAGCTTCCAGAAGGATGACCAGCTTAGTACCCTGGAAGTCAAGCAAAAAAATATAGGGACAAATAGATAAAGATATATCTTGTGACTCTTGAAGTTTTACTACAATCTGGTCAATTTTGTGTCTAAAGCTCTGGTGCCAAAGTTTCTGGGTTCAAATCTGAGCTCACCTTTTAATAGCTTTGTAAATTTGGGAAGTTACTTAAATTCATTATTCATGAGCTTTTTTGTTTCTAGCATGGGATAAGAATATCACTGACATCCTAGGGTTATTGTGAGAATGAAATGGGGTGTGAGTGTGTGTGTGTGTGTGTTTGTGTGTATAAATATATACATATATAACATTGTATCTACATGTATAGTTTATAAGTGCTATATACATTTAGGAGTTAATACTACTAATAATTAATTTTTCAAAATATTATGTTTCAAGATCAATGAAATAAAGGGAAGTGTCATTATAATCAATTTTGCTGGAAATTTAAAGTCATTTCTTTAAGTCTTCATTCATTCATTCATTTCTTTAACCATTATTTATTCAATCCCAACCACAAGATATATTTTCCAAAGTACTGGGGACTCAAAGATTAATAGAAAAAAGATCTTACTTTGCCAAAACTCAATTTACAGACCTAAAAACACAAGTAATGAAAGCATGCCACTAATTTTTTAGGAGTACAAATGGAGATATCGCCCCCAGATCTCAGCCCCCTTTCCACTCCTAGCACTGTCTCAGACTGAAAGGGATCTTCTGTGTGCACATGTGGACTCCCCAGCCTGCTCCTTCAAGATCCAACAGCTGCCTAGTGGCTTTGGCCCCCCTGAGATTAGTGGTGATGACACTTATGAGGATTCATCCAGGAGGAGGCTACTATTGTAAATCACTTACCTAAAAAGCAAGGCATTTAGAACAAATCAGTCCAAAAAAGAAAAAAAAAAAAAAAGAGAGAGAGAAAATCAGAGTTATATTACCTTTGGCATTTGGAGTATAACAGCTCATTTGACTTGAGATAATTTGACAAAACTGACAAGTGACTATCTCACTGCCCAAAATGTTCACAGGACAAGAGATAGCCTATAAATAATAGCATCATTTTAATTTTCATGGGAGTCTAATGTTGTTTCAAGATAAACATGAAGCAAGGAACTCAGATTCCCCAACTTGAGGGATACTTTGATAGGTTATTCAAATGTTTTACTTCAACTTATATCCTAGCAGAAGTTCATAAAACACCAAGTACAAAATATTTTGTCTATTAATCTGTCACTTGGAAAAGCATGTGTCATTTGTTAAGTGTGACACAAATTCTGTTATTGTATTTATAGAGTGATTTAATTTGACATTTTATCCTAGAATCCAGTACTATTAATATGTTTAAGTGAATAAAATAGAAATGTTTAAGGATCACAAGCCATTTGTCAGTATCTACTTTTAAATACTTTTGTCAGAACCCCAGCCTTCTGAGCAGTTGGGATGACGAGTATGAGCTACTGCACCCGGCCAGTATCTCCTTTTGCAGAGAGGCAGAGTCCTCGCGAGCCTTGCACGGAGGCTGCTAACACCGAGTAGCTTCCCGAGGAATCCATATTATCAGGCGACGCTGAGATCATGGGCTTTGTCAGGGCTTGCAGATGTGCTGCCTGTGACTTCATTAACATAATTGATTAGGAACTAGGACATATTTAGTATTAATCAAGCTGTTTTTAGTGAAGCTGATTATGCCAGTCCTCTTGATGCACTATTTTAGTCTGGAGCTTCCTTAAGACCAAGTTGCAAGAAAATGGCTCTATGTAAAAAGGAGAAACTTAAACAGGGCACGAAAGTATGCTATTTGATTTCAGGAATACGGTTATAACAGGTTAAGATGGAGGGGCATAAACATGTTCCAATTTTAATGTTTTAAAGAAGTAGACCTTATATAGAGACTGGTGTATTAAATTTGTTCATAGGAGTTTGGAAACGATTTAGAACTTTATCAATGAAATCTAAAAAACGGTGCCTCTTATTATGGGTGAAAGCACTCTATACATCTGTAAAGCCCCTAAAAGATCTCTTTCTGCTTTCACAGCTCTTTAAAAAAATGAGTTTCTCGTTCCCAGCACTCACTTTGTTCTAGGAAGTATCAGTGTACTTCTTACCTCGGGCCACTTACTTAGTGCCTTAAGGTTGTGTCTTGCCTTCCTGGAATCTCCCTGTTCCTCCCACATCACCTGCTTTGTACACCATAATGAAGTTTTTATTACTTTGAATATTTGGATACAAAGGGTCTAATTGTATAGTAAATCACCTGTTTCCTTTGACTCCTACTATATTTTTTAGATTACGTTTATCCAGGAAAAATCATCTACAATAGCTTTAAAAAAAATCTTATATAATAAACACCTCATGTCGTCATTCTGGTTGTCATTGTTTTCAATTTGTAATTAATTATGAATGTAATTAAACTGACTTAAAATGGACGTAACTTAAATATAATGTTAATTCTCATAATCTTCCACAAATTACTAAATTTTGTGATAGAATTAACCTTTGTGCCTATTGGGAGCTCCCATTCAGGCTGCAAAGCCCACAAGTTCAAAGGACCACTGCAGTTATCCATTAATTACCCAAATGGAGATGATCTATGTGAGGTTTTTTTCTCCAATCAAATAGTACCTTATAAATTAACATTATAGGTAGTTTTAGCTCTTAGCTGGAGAGCCCTTTTTCATTAAATGTTTATTAGCATTTCCGCTAATCTCTTACCCCAAGAACTGTACTCCGGAGGGATTATCCCCTCACCGCTCTCCGATGGAATCCTTAGTGGTTAAACAGAACATCTTCAGGCAATGTTGCCCACCCCTGCTCAATCGCCAAGAAAGGCAGAAAAGCTGTGTCATAAATCCTTGTGTAAGCAAAATTACCAGATATGATCGTATTCATCTTTAATCAACAATGGCAGAAGATTTTTTCCCACCTATTCAACAAAGACCTCCAAGCACTCCATTTTTGTCATTGATCACTGAGAGCTTAAAGACTTCCACTCACATGTAATCACTGGCCATTTAGTATGTAATTACCGGGACTCCTTTATTGTAGCAAAGACATGAAAGGAAGAAGTTAATACTTAAATTATTTTTAATATTAATATTCTCTTATATACATACAATTTGCATGAATGAAGTCAAATAGAGAAAGGTGAATAAATTCCAAACACCCTATCATTTTCTTGAATGAATATATAACTGGTACTTAGTATTGCAGTTTTAAATGATATTATAAATGCCATCAAAAGAACTCTAGAGAGAAGACCAGAGTCCTACAGTCTGATCTCAGCTTTGATACTACTGAGTTGTATGATCTTTGACAAATCAATTGACTTCTTAGGACCTCCATTTTTTCAACTATAAACTGTGGAAGTGAAACTTAAATAGTCTCTAACGTTCCTATCTGCTTTTACACCCAAAGATTCCATGCTTATTTTCCTCAGCCTGGTGGATTGGTAATGAGCTGTCTAATTAAGAACAGAGTGAACCCTTCATAGCTTTGCCTGGTGGTTAAATAGCTATTGTAGATGTATAAGGTATGGTTGTGGCTTCCATAGAGATGTCAGACTTGTTGGGGCAGTGGATACTACTATGAAGCACTATTTACTGAAATACAAAAGTGAGTTGTACAGATCATAAAGGCTGTAAATGTTAGGAGGAAATGAGATATGAATGAGCCATGGCTATGTAGTAAAACCACAAGTCTTGCATTCAGCCATGAAGAGTAAGTTAGTTGAATTTGTACACATACAGAGGAGAAAGGAGTATTATATGAAATTTATTATAAGATAATTTTTTACCATAGAATGAATCTGAGGATAATGTTCTACAGGAGCTAGTAATGTTTTATTTACAATTCTATTAAACTGAAAACTTTATCACCTTAGCTCTTCAGTGAGATATATCTTGAGAAGCAAAAAATAATAAAATAGGAATTTGGCCTCAGTTCTTATTCTATTAACTCTATGACACAACAGATTTTATTGAACGTCAGGCCAATGTAACATTTTTCTTTGTTTTATGTTGAAATAAACTCACATCTGTTGGTGATTTTTAATGGGATTGACCTTTAGTTAAAATTTTTTATAAAATATATAAACCAAACTACTTTTAGTACCTATTTAACTTAGAAAGTTGCTAAGGGATCTGTATAAGATAATGCACATCACAACTTAGCACATTTTCTAGCACAGTAAAGTACTCAACCATTAGTTGCTATTATCATTATCATTTTTATACCAGGAAATTTTTTATATATATAATAAACCATTAATTTTATGGTAGTTTTGTACTGGTTTCCATTAAAGATAATAAGATGATTACATTCATGACATTTGTCAGTATACATAAAACTCTAATATAATTTTTTAATATAGGACTGGGGCCATATCCTGAAAGGCTTTGTATACACAACTAAAGATTTTATACCTCCTCACAGACTGTGTGAGATTGCTTAAGCAATTGAGCAGAGAGTAGTATGGTTAGATTTGCATTTTAGGTCATGTATCAGCTATAGAAAGGATAAATTGGTAAAGAGTGGACTTGAGGATTTGGAGTATGAAACCAATCTAGGAGAATACTTCTCGTGGGAAAAAAATGATTCTACTTTTCTTTTAAACAATAACATTTTACTCTCAAAACAACTCCAAGCAGTAAATATGATTTACATCAATTTACAGAGATGATCAGAGAAGTCAAGTAAATTGTCTAAGATAACACAGCCTTAAAGATGATATGAGTATAACTGGAATTGGAAGCTAGGTATCTCCTACCAAGACTCAGTCTATTTCCATTATCTTAGAATGGCAATTAAGTGTGAAGGCTGAGCATAATTGCTAAAGTTCTTATCTGACATGGTTAATTGAATGGCATTAAGAATAGGACCAGGTGTTAAGGGATAATAATGAGTTCAGTTTTGGGTTTGCTGAGTGTGTCTGGGTCCCTGCAACATTCAAATGGATGATTAAGAGAGTTTAATGAATGTAGTATTTATAAAGGTTTGATCAGGGTTATGGTAGGGCATCCTAGGGCTGGCCAAAGGCAGGAAGCCTTTATCACCCCTAGGCCTGAAGAGCCTGAAGAATGGAGTGATTGACAGATCCAGAGAGTCATATAACCTGTAACTGATTAGAAGAGATGTCCAATCAGAGCACCTGGTGCTTGTGTCCTTCAGTAGAACACAGCCACTGACACTCTGTAAAATGATGTATGTAAAATTCTCAGTAAGCAGGGAGGAAGCTAGGGAATAGGTGCCAGCTCTCTCTTTTTCCTGCTCTATCATGTCTTGACGTTGCATCCATAGGCCAAAACAACCCAAATCCAGAGGACATAGGGCTTGGTTAATGCAATCCACAAAGGTCAAGGTGGAGACTGAACCAAGAGAGAATATCGAGACTGTCTCATGTCAGGCAGGACAGTGGGCTTGATTCACGTAAGTGGTCATCTCCAGTGGACAATTGAACATAGGAGTCTGGAGTTTACAAACAAAGGAGATACAGATATTAGAGTCATAAGCTTAGCCCTAGCATAGAAGTTCCTTGAATATGTTATGAAGAACTCTAGTTCTATGATATTCTTGGTGGAGAAAAAGTTTTCATGACAAAATACTTGGGGTGAGCATAATGTGTTATATTTTCTTCTTGGACATCCACAATGTACACTTGCATATCAAAGGACCCGAGAAAATCTATGCACATAAAAAATCTGTTCAGCTTTTTTTTTGTTTAACCCAGTGTTCTCATGCTTTTTTTTTTTTATATATATATTTCCACATATTATGGGGGTACAAATGTTTAGGTTATGTATGTTGCCCTTGTCTCATGTTTTTTTGATCACAGAAATATTTCCTTTCCTAATAACACTTATCAATCTGCAAAGGAACAAGTGATCTCAAAAACACTCTGTGTCATATAAAGGTTAATTCCAAATATAACTGAAGAGTAGGTTAGCCTTGAATGTGAGTGACACCGTCTAGTATACAGTGTATACTCAAGAAGGGAAATGTGGGGAAACACATTGATTCAGTCAGGGTTCTCTAGGAAAATAGATGTACCAACAGGATGTATATATACCTATATATCTCTATCTCTGTCTATCCATCTATCTAGAGAGATTCATTTGTTTTAAAGAATTGGCATATGCAATTGTGGAGGCTGGAAAATCATAAATCTGCAGAGTGTGCAGGCTGGCTGGGCAGGGAATAGTCAATGTTGCAGTCTTGAGTCTGAAGGCAGTCTGGAAGCAGAATTCCTTCTTCCTTGGGAAGCCTTAGTCTTTTCTCTTAAGGTTGATTGCTTAGAAGAGGCCCACCCACATTATGAAGGGTGATCTGCTTTACACAAAGTCTACTGATTTAAATATTAAATCACAATTACAAACTACCTTCATAGCAACATTTAGACTTGCCTTTGACCAAATGACTGTGATCATAGTTTAACCAAGTTGATACATAAGATTATCATAAATATCATCAGAAGACAGACTGAGCCGCCATGGATGAGAGAATATGAAGGAGAAAATAAAACAGCAGGGCCAAGTGATCCAGAGAGATCAGTAGGACAAAGACTGAACAGGAACCTTTAGATTTGTCAATTAGAAAATCATGGTAATCTACTCTTGACTCTAAATGTTCTCTCTGCCACATAGTAATAAGGATGTAGTAGTCAGGAGTTTGAACTAAAGATCCCACTATAAGATTCATATTATTAATAGTTTCCTTAACCTCTCAAAAACTGAGTTTCCTCATCTGCAGGGTGACATTTTTGGAACAGATGATCTCAAGGCTCTGTTTCATCTCCAAAATTTTATCGTGCTTAAAGCTTGCATTTCATTCATTCTTGTTCTATCTACATGAATACATTTATTTCATTTCCTTTGTGTTACACAGAGGGCTAATCAAAAATACCAAGTGAAAAAGAATTTTCTATTTCAGAGACTTAATCCTTCCAATATTGTGTGGTTGTTCTTTTTAAACTTTTTGATTTTAAAATGATTTTACATTTATAGAAGAGTTGAAAAGATAATACAGAGAGATCTTTTACACCTTTCGGCAAGCTTTCTCTAATGCTAACATCTCACATAACCATGACTTATCAAAACCGGGAAATTAATATTGGTACAACACAATTAACTGAATTATTAATAGATTTTATTTGGCTTTTACCTACCAATGGTTGTAAAGATTTTTAAAAATTTTTTTTATTACTTATGTATGTGATGGAGATACAGATATTAATATAAGTAAACACAGCTTTTCTCTCTTACCCTAACATCTAAAGAGTATTCTAGATTTGACTGGTCAGCTCCAGAGTATTTGTGTTCTGTTCAGGATATGCTAGGTAAGTGGAAGAATAGGAAGTCCTCTGGTTAAATTAATTCATGTTCCAATGGGTTAGGGTTAGGGTCACAGGATATGAATGGTGAGAAAAGAGATCAAGAGAAGGAAATAGGAGAGACAGCATGGCTGGAATAAGGTTTTAGTGGTGATTTTGGAAGAGAAAAGAATTTGGGGGAGGCAGCTGAGATGAAGGAGTCATGGGAAACTAGAGTAAGAATAGAACCTTTAGAATGTTTTGCTTTGGATTATCCAATGTCAGTTCTTTGACAGGCTTCAGGAAAGATTTAAATTTATCTTCATTGCTTCTTGGAATTTTAGATTCTTGTTTCTTTTCATTACAACATTGTGCTAGGGCTGGGCATGAGGTAACACAAGTATATGTGAGTTAATATCTTAGAACAAGTGAAATTCAGCTTAGTATCATGAAAAAGTAGGTAAGTCTTAACAACTAACTGTTGAGTAAATTTTTAAAAAACACAAAACCAAATAGGTGAAAAACTGTCAGGAAAAAGGAAAAGACAAATGGAAATAAACGGGAATTTCCCATGGATTGTGAGGTACTATATAAAAACATTTTAGTAGATATTGAATGTACTTCATAAAGTGTATGTATGTCTAAACTTAGAAGGTTCCTCTCTTGTTATATTGGTTTTAAATTCCCATTATTAATTATTAAAAAGACCTTTTGTGAAACTATTAAGTTTTTTTCACTGACCTATCTATAAGAGGAAGTAGCTTTGTTTTTCTTGCCATCTCTATCTGCCAGTGTAGCTAGAGGTATCTGTCTGTTTTGACTGTTCAGTAGCAGCAGGTATTTACTCTGGAGGTCAGAGAGTGGCACCCACAATGGGGGGAAGAGTGAAGGAGACTTCAGTTGAGATCAGAGCCAGCTTCCTGCCTCAGAGCCCTCCTACAGCTATTATTCTGGTATAAAAAAATAATTTTATCCTTGTATTTTGACCTATAAAGGACCAAGGAGGAAGTTAAGGATGAGATGGATACGAATTGGAATGAATGTGATCTACTAATAGCTTTCTTGTTATGGAATTCTGATTAGAACCTTCTTGTGCCAGCAAATTTTTCTCATAAAACATTTTATAAAACAGAGTCAATTTCCTCCAAAGCTCTTGTTTACAAGTACCAATTTTTCTTTATAAAACAGTTATTTGCTACTCATGCCTGTTTGATTTAAAATATCTTCCTATTATACCAACATGTTGCAAGTCCAAATGATGATATTCTTCCTCTCTAGAACCAGTGAGGAAAGTGGCTACATCTTAAAGACCAAGTCTGTTTTAGCCAAATGGAGTGAAGAGTTCTGGCAATTGTTCATTTATAAAGGATACTTATGTCAATTAAGTGAGGATTTTTGAGTGAAAGTATTTTTAGTCTACCAGAATAAACCTCATATTAGAAAGGAGAAGACATAAAATGTGTTATCAGTTTGGTATAATCCATGAGAGACAGTAAAATTTATGTAGTACATCAGTTAAAATAAACCTGAATTCAACATATTAAAACTATTAAAACTTGGAAAGCTGTAATACTTTTGGGGTACTTGCTTTTTTTTAAAGAATTGATATCATTAGCCATATTTTTTAAAAATTGAAAGTCTTCAATGGAGAATCAGACTTATAAATGTGCCCAATACACTAGTAATTTTTGATAATTTTAATACCAAATCATATTTAAAATAACTATTGAGTCTTTCTAATTTATTTAATAAATCAACCCCAAAATTCTCAAGGATCTGTTATACAAATAGCAGTATCTTTGAAATGGTACATTCAGGTATTGTGTATTTTGATTTTGAGTTGCAACCAACTTTTTCTCTAGATAATTTAGTCATGAGAAGAAAAATCTCAATTTTCTATTGTTTTTAGGCATTCTTGACATTTTAAATAGAATGAAGTACTTTTGCAACCCATTTCCAACTACTGACGAATGTAGAAAAAGCATATTGACAAAATATGAAGAAAGTAATCTTATGTAAATTACATGATATTATAAACAAAAAGTCATTAGAAAAGAAACTTACATTTGTTTTCCTTGCCTTTCTAGAAAGACACATTGGGAAAGCTTACAATAAAAGATCTTGAGAAAGAAATGCTTCCACATAAAAATTTAAAACAATTAGGAGTTTTTCAAGAATCTTCAAATGACAGCAAGACATAACAAACTCAAGAAAAGTAATTGTAATTTATAGAGTTATAAAGAGACAATTGCATGCAGATTGAGAGCTTCTCCCTTGAGTACAAGTCAACAAACTTTAATTGAGCATTTGCTTTTTGAAATATAAAAGCACTGAGATGAAAAATAAAATTCAGCCTGTCCCTTTCTTCCTCCCTTCTCCCTCTTCCTCTCTCTCTCTCTCTCTCTCTCTCTCTCTCTCTCTCTCTCTCTCTCTCTCTCTCTCTCTCTCTCACACACACACACACACACACACACACACACACACACACATACACACACACACGGAGGTTGCCTTTGGTGTTTCACTTCTGTATAGAAAATGAAAAAAAACAGTTGTGTGGACTTTCATCTATACAAAGACAACCCACTCAAAATAAATGTAATCAATTATCTAAAAATGTTTGGGGGAAATCTACCTTTTCCAATTTAAATAGCAAGTGTAATTACCAAATAAATTTTTTTGCAATTTGAAATATATTAAATAATCTTTCTCTTTGCATTTCCTTTTGCATGCTAAATTCAGAAATAGAAAAAATTGTCATCATGTCAAAGTACTTTGGTTGTGAGAAAGCTGAAAGATGAGATTGGCAATGATGAGGTAGAAGGTGGCACTTTTCTTCCCATGCCTCAGATAGCTTGCAAATTTTTGATAGAGTGTCTACCTCCAGCTTCATTTTGCATATTTCAGAGGACAGTACAGGTTTTGTGGTCATCCTTAGATTTCAACCCTTGTTCTATCACTTACACGATTTGTGAAGGTGGCCAAGTTTCTCATTCTTCCTGAGCCCATTTTCTCATAGGCTGTAGAATGTGTAGACTTTTACTTGAGGGCCAAGGATATGCTAATAATGCATGTAAGATCATGTGCTTTATGCTAGTAGTATAATTTCTTACCATCTTGACATTAGTGTGTTTCCCTTCCAAAGTAAAACATATTCTTTTACCTTACTCCGACCGTATAAAATAATTATCGAGATCCCTTCACCACAATCTTTCTGAGGCCCAAAGGAGAAATGCAGTAGCTGATCTTGAAAAACTTTGGCTTTAAACTGATAGGATCTGGAGTCCTTCAGGACATTTATTTCATCAATGATATTTTATCACTAAGCTTCTCACCCTTTATCTGCAAGACATGAGCTGTCACTCCACATCTTGGTTCCTTGAGTTAGTGTTAATAAGAACACTTGTCTTACTCAGTTCAGAGTTGGGTCCCACATACCATTTTTAAGTTAATCTGAGGTTATTTCCCCCAGGAGTAGCTTTCTCATTTCACTCAGCCCTCCTGAGTTTGAGTCTCTTGTGGCTTCCAAGTACTTCACCCCTACTGTTTCTCAAAGTCCTTATTGCAATTGTGAACTTTCTCACATCTTGTTCTCACACTGGTATTTCCGGAAGGAAGCTTTCTAAAACTCCAGACCCTGTCAAGGAGTTTGGCATAAGGCTAAATAAACATTGGTTAATTTAAGTGAATAAATTGTGTATCTAAAAGTCTCCAGGTAGTCTCTGAAAAGTGCTATAGAATTGCTGGCTGTTAGTTGTTTGTTGTTAATAACTGATAATGAGAAGAGCTGGCTTCTAAGACTATTTCAGCTGTCACTAAAGAAAAGTCAAGGCGAAGAAAATGGATTCAGGGCCTGAAAGGCCAGCTTAGTTATGCCAGATAATTCAAGTGAAGTCCTTAATTTAGAGAGCTTTGCTGTCATAGCAACCTAATTACAATGTGAAGGGAGGTATTCTTACCACGTTTCTACAAAGTTGCATTCTTTCCTAAGTCCCAAATTAAATTCAGAGAAAATTTTTGGAAAAAAAAAAGAAAAGAATACTTTTACTGAATTCTTTTTTATTTCCTAGGTCATCTTTCGTATGATTAATATATAATCACAAAGTCCAATGGGACACTTGCCACCACCCAGCAACAGCCAAAGTTTTTCCTAAACCATCACTCAGAATCAAATAACTTACCTGCTTAAAATCTCACAGTGGCCTCCTTTGTTACTCACAGTGAAATGGAAAATTCATACTACGGACAAGATTCTTCAAGATTAACCTCTACTGCATCTCTGGCCACAACTCTTATCACTGTCCCCCAGAGTCGTCCACTCCAGCCATACTGGGCTCCACACTCTTTTTTTTTTTTTTAATTTATCAAGCATGCTCCCATTTCAAGGGTTTGGCAGATACTTTTCCTCTGCTGAAAAAGCCTTTTCCCTGTTAGCCCAAAGCTCTCCCACTTTTCTCAAGAATCTTTACAAAAATGTTACCCATTTGAAAGGTTTACCTCTCATGCAACTTAAAAGAAACAAAGCCACCTCCTACCCTCTCAGGCTCTAATCCTCCACCCCAAGTTTTACTTTTTTCTGACTCTTATGACCACCTGGCATTAGATACATACATACATGTTCATTTTAAGCCTCTAACATGGATTTTTCTCTTGCTTTAAAAAATTTTAAGTCATATCAAAACCAGACAACATACCACAGCTATTTACAACTCTAAGCTTTGTAAGTTACTTGTTTCCTGCAAAATTGGCAAATAAATGCAAGATGATGCATATTTCCTTTGGAAAATAAGGAATGAATAGGTGAAGAGGGACTTAAACTCATTGTACTTATTTCCCTGCCATTTATGGTTGATGATAGAAGATATATGATTTATTTTCACTTGCATAAGGCAATGGCTACCAATTATGGAAAAAGTGAGACTGGAATCCACTTCTCCTTTTGCAACACAGTGTCCCTTCATAACATGTTCATTCTTACTTGTGTACATTTTTTTCCTGAAGTTTCTCAATATAAACTATTACAGACAGACTCCCTGGATACTGAAAAATAAGAATTAATTTGTATTTAGTCAAAGAGATCAATAAATGTCACACCTAGAAAAATTACTCAAGATTATATGTGGTCGTATTTTCACTAGTTGTAAAATACAGTGATAGCTGGTCATTATTATCATTATTTTTGAACATCGACTCTGTCCCAGGCACTTTAACTCAGTTGTCTGTCTTCTTCACAGTAAGTCAGCAAGGTAGGTTTTATTAGCCTTACTTTTCAAAGGAGGAAAATAAAATTTGGCATATCATGGAAATTGCCCCAAATCACACAACCAGAAAGGATTAAGGACAGAATTCAGACCAAGGTCACCAACACTAGCATATGTGCTTTCTCTGGTATAGAGCACCACACCCCTCTGTAGATAACAATGGGAGAACTATAATAATCCCTTGTGTTATTGAATTTATCTGCTTATGTAACATTTTCCATGGTCATACTGTGAGATGAGTTCCAGGCCAATCTCTGCCAATGTAGAGAAACAAGCTGACAGTGATGAGGTATGCTGGAATGCATTGTTATAACAGAAACAAATCTTTATTTACTTGACTGGAACTAAGAATACATCAATTCTGGCCATAGAGTGTTTGAAGAAAAGCACCCATCTGACATGTAGAATTTGGATAATCTCTACACTAGTTAGGCAAAGAGGAGAGGAACAAAACATAAGACACAAATGAAACATTATGCATTTGTTTCGTCCTTTTGCTAGAAACTGGCATCTTAGGAAGCTTTACAATTATAATTAACTATTGTGCATTCTCTGGCTTTGAGATGGCATAAAAACATTTAAAAGCAAGAGAAAAGCCCATTGTAAGGGCTTAGAAAGTAAAAAGTAAGTCATTTAATTTTTCTTTCATCTGATGTTAATTTATGCGGAAGCTAATAATATATTTGTGGTTCAGAGCTGCTCATTGTAGGGAGGGTTTCTCTCCCAACCAGCCTTTCCTGTGACCCCTGCCAGATAAAGCCATCATTTCAAGGCTTATGACACTTTTGTCAGAGAAAGGCAATATGCTGATAAATTCACATCCTATAGAAACATTTAATTGCTAACCTTCTGAAAACCAATGGGCTTAAATGCTCTAATCCTTCTCTAGCTGTTACAAACAAACAGAAAAGAAAGGGCGAAGCAGAAATTGCTTATGCGGATGCATAGTCAGGTGGAAAGGGAGGAGTACTGTGGACTGTAGAGGGAGAAAAGTTAGGGGAGGAAGATTTCATAAAAAAAAAAAAACATGGCTTATTTTTATATCCAAATAGGATATAATTAAATTATGTCTTTTATAAATGAAAAGTTTACATTCCACTGCTGCCAAATCACCTATGTAACAGAGACAATAGTGCTTGAAGGAATGAATGCAGAATCTTCAGAAGTTGAGGTTTTAAATGAAATTCACTATGAATAAAGAAAGTCCCATAATGACAGCTTAAAGGTCTAATTCATAAAAACGTTATTAAAGTACATTATTTATACCTGCTTTTTGTGGACTTCTGCTCTTATTCATGACTCTCACAGTGTATGGCTATAACCATAGACACAGTATATAATGGAAGCATTAATTCAATCTGAATGAAGGCAAGAATACTGTATCACCACAATAAAATCCAAACTATATTAATTTAAAGGGTAGGATTTATTGCACAAGAGCATTCTCTTTAAGAAAAAAAAAAAAAAAGAAAAGATGTCTTTCATCTGTGGCCCCAAATATCTACTTTCATCATGAAGTTCAGTGTAAGATTAATTAATTGGCAAAACTTTTTAGTGAAATATGTATTCATCTACATTATGAAACTTAGAGACTTGGATACTGAGTTGTGATCTCATGGTTACTATGGCATTGATGTTTAGTATGGTCTTAGAAATAGTTACAAGTAATCTGTATTTTTCTGGTGTGTGACATCAGAGGGTGATATCTAGTAAATGCCTATTCAATTGTCTGGAACATGTATTTATTTAGCAAAGATGGAAAAGCCCTGACACATAAAATTTCTCAGATAAGCTGAATATAAGGATGCTTAAGTCAAAAGTATCTTTATTCAGAGTTTTAAACATAATTTGCATATTTAATATTCATAAACCTTTAGGAAAAGGAAAAGTGGAATTCAATTGGTTTATTTCTGACTCTGGAACTATCAAAATTTGACTTTTTGACTCTCTTCTTCTGATTGGATGAGCTGTAATAGTACATTGTAGACATGTTTAGACAAAGTGTGAATATATTTCTCCCTACGACACTAGATTATCCGCAAGAGTCATGAAAAGGAGTTCTTTATAAATTATACTTCTAATGCTGAAAGAAAGTGTTGTCTTTGATCTTGTAGGTAAAAAAGCTCTATACCTAAGGGAATGAATTAATTCCTGTATTTAATAAGATGCAGTCATTAGTAGACAACTTAGGCATTCATCCTAGAACTACATATTGAATTTCTTCAGTATTGTAATAATCTTATAATAGTCCTGGATAATGGAAATGTTTGAATGCATGTGTACCTAAGATGAGAGACAAAGAGAAAGTTGTTACAAATATAAGGTAAATAACACTACTAATTAAAGATAAAAATCAGTCAATTTCCAACTTGTACTGCCTCAAACCTAAAATCACTGAACATTCCATTTCAACAACTATGTACTGTACATGACTTTGTTATTTGAAATGACTATGCTTACCAGAAAAGTATCCAGGAATATCCAATTGCTATGTGTCTATACCCGGACAGCACATGAAGTTCCCTCTTTGCCCCTTGGACCAAGACTTTCTCAGATTTATGAAACAGGAATCTTCCATGAAGTTTAGAGGTACCACAAATGGTTTGACGTGGCATGTAGACTTACTGCAACCTCTGGGTGCAAGGATTGTCTGAGCACCCTCGTTGATGCAACCACTCACAAAGGGCAGTGGAAGTTATGTCTCCAACACACTGCCAGATAAATGTCATCAGGCTGTAAATGCTTGTTGACGAGAGCCAGATTTGAAAAACAGCAAAATCAAAATAGATACTTTTAATAGCTTTAATATATTATTTATAATGAAACTAAACATGAAAAGAAAACAAAAAATTAATTTTTTAACTTGCCTGCAATATCATTCCTAAGACATTATGTTTTAATTTTATATTTCAATATCTTACTTTAGCTACTACGTAAACAACTGGTTTAGAAGGTTCAAACTGTCGTTCATTATTTGTAAACAATATCAGCAGCCCACAAGTTCACATATTTGCTGTCAGCCAGGCATTTTGCAGAATGCTTCATAAACATTATCAAACTTTGAGGGAGGTACTATTATTCTACAAATGAGAAAAATAAGGCTCAGTGAGATTAAATTACTTGTTCAAAGTCACCAAGCTATCCAGAGGCAGAATTGACTTAACAATAATCCTTCATTCCAACCTTGGTTTTCCTTTCATACTAAGTTTTCCTAAAGGAAATATTTTAAACTTCTTCTCTAGAAAAAGAAGGAGAAAAGAAGAAAGCTGAGAAGAATGTTACTTCTGTAACAAAGAAGAAAGGTAAGGAATTCAAAAGCTGTCTACCACATAAATCCATTAGTATCCCTTTTGTTTTCTTTGTTCCTTGAAGAGTATGGAAGATTAGTATCCATTTATAATGATACTGGTAAAGCTATTATTTTTCTAGAAAAGAAATTCCCTTAATAAATTTATTGTCATTGTTATTAATGAACACTCTTAAGATTTCTAAGTATTTCAAATAAAATTGAAATTCATACATTTTTATAAAGAAAATTCAAGCCTAAACACTTTTTGAAGAATTACAACTGATTGTTTTCCTTAAGAGCAGCTGCTCAGTTTTCTCTAATTCCCTACTTTGCTTAACTATATATGTAAATTACAGTTAAGTAAAGAGATTACTATTCAACTCAGTTTAATAAAAAATAAGCTTCAAAAGAATAAATTATTTTATAGAGAAAGAAGAAAGTATTTGATTGATTTGCTATATTTAACTTATTTTAGTCGGTTGTTTTCAAATAGTTCATGTGATTTCCCAAGTGAACCTCAAAGATTTTGTAGCTTTTGACATGGTTCCAGTGACCTCATAGCCCAGAGAACATTCAATATATTACTTTTAGCATACTTTAGATGAACTATTGAATTTGAACATAGTTAATAATGTCATTTAGTGTTTCCTCTGTCATCAAAGAATTTTTTTTTTGCCCTTAGCAAAAAATTTAACCTTCCTAAAGAGGAAGTATACCTAAACCACTAGTCTATTATGAATGTGCTAATTCATTTTTATTTAACATGACTTATGGCTCTGATTTAGGATTCCTCTATACAAGGTGCATTGGATGCCTTGATGGCAGTCATATGTGCCCTGAAATATATGAGTTAAACAGGTAGAGGCTTATAATCTTCTTTTTTTCACCAGCAGAAAAAGAAGATGTCCCAAAGAAAAGTGAGAAGGAAACTGCCATTGATGTGAAAAAAAAAGGTATTGCATATTGTTTCCTTAATCAGATTATGTTGAGGGTGTTTGTTTCATGAAAAAATCTTGGTGCAACCTATACAAATCTGCTCATTAATAGATTTTCAAAGCAAAAATTGTTCAAGCCAAAGGTTAACAAGAAAGGAAGACTATTCAAGGCTATTGCAATAGGGGAGAGAGACCAGAACTGAATCTGAATTTAACACCACTGAAACAAAAAGCAGCAGAGTTTGTAAGACCTGGAATGGTGAATCATAGGCCATCTGAAAAAAGAAAAAAAAAAAAGGAAACTTTCTGTCTCATGTCTCCATGACAGGAGGTAGTTTCAAAACTTGGAACAAGGTGCCCAAGAAAATTAGGGTCCTACACTCCCACAGGAACTGGGAGATGACATTTGATGATGACATTTCAAAGGGATGGCTCTCAGATTCTTGGGAAAGGCCTTCTAGGGTTGTAAAACTTGATAGTGGCCTGTAAAAAGGTTTACATCTCGAAAAGACAGAGAAAGAATTTACAATTACAAGTTTTCTTAAGTAAGTGCTCTAAGAAAAGGGAGGTCAGGACCCTAAGGTCAGAGAGGAAGCCTGTTAAGGTTTAATCAAGCTGAAGGCCAGCTTGGGCAAGATGTAATGAAATTGAGAAGGGTTACGTAGTATGATGATACCACTTTGCAAAGATAAGCTGGGAGAGAATAATGGATCCCATTAAGAAATAGGATTATTCAACTATTTGACAGCCTAGATTTTTGTTTTAAATTTCATTCTGTTTCTGTTCTTGTTCAAACATGAATATTGGCTTCTATTCGGGTTCGGCTTAAGTCTGCATGAAACAGATAGTCATCTCAAGTATTATGGTTTGGTGATAAGTATTCTCACCTCAAATATTTCCTCCACCAGTGTCAGTGATGCTTGAAATTCTATCATTAGAGCCATTCCAATTTTTTGAATTATGAAGGACTTGTCCTCTATTAAAATGCAAATCTCCTGAATCCTGTGTATATGGGGTGAAAAACTAATTCCTCTCAGCTATTAACAACTTAAAGTAAATGAGATTTCCAGATCTTCCCCATGTACTAGCTGAAAACAGTGTCTTAGAAAATGAGGGGTAGGTCAGCTTAAATGAGGGAGAGGCTGCAGAGAGAGCTTCAAGGTGGGACATTGTCTGGTGAGGACAGGCTGAGCTAGCTGGCATTCATG
The DNA here is from genome assembly GCA_004363605.1 of Indri indri. Classification (NCBI taxonomy): domain Eukaryota; kingdom Metazoa; phylum Chordata; class Mammalia; order Primates; family Indriidae; genus Indri; species Indri indri. The sequence continues at coordinate 385 of RJWJ010029624.1, read as the reverse complement.
AAAACCAGCCATCTTTTTAGATAGTAACAGTATACGCGGAAAAAATGGTGGTGGTGAGGACCTAAAAAGTGAGACCATAGGATGCTCAACTACATAATGATTACTGTTAGCAAGTAGCAGATAGAAATAAAAGGAAATCTCTGACATCATGCTATAAATGGAGTAGAAAAAACATAAAATATTAAGAGTTGTATGATTGTATGGCTCATGAAATGAGCAAGAACAGACAGCTGGACATTCTCTGGGTCTGGGAGTTGATTACCAATTCCTTTGCATCCAAATTTCCATTGTTAAGAGTGTATTATTTTAGGGTCTATTGTATTGTTGAAATTCATTCATTTTGTTTTAAATTTTTCTTTATTTTTCTGGTGAGATATATAGTTTA
>RJWJ010029623.1:0-20463 GCA_004363605.1 Indri indri | reverse complement strand
AGTGCTGGAATCAAGAAATAAACATCATTTTTATCACTTCCAACCTTTGATGTTAAGTATTATTCTATGATGCTTGTTTATATTAGCTTTCTTAATTTATCTTTAAATAAGTTATCAAATTATATGGAAACAAAGTCTAAAATATATCTTGTTCTTCTTTTGTTTAATCTATTATCATATTATACACCTTGTTTTAGGCCAGCATTATTCCTCCTGGGATGCAGCTTCCTCCACAAATTCTCCTAAACATGGGTTATTCTTCTGCTAACTTAGCTCTAATCACATAATCTCCTATCTCATGAGAGTAGATGTCTCCTTATTGAGTAAAACAAACATCCCTAACTCCATGGTCTTAATCCTCAATGGTGTAGGAATTATCTGCATACTTATTTGAAATATAAATTCCCAAACCAATAGCTGCAAAAAAAAATTTAAAATAAAATCCTTAGAAATATACTTAACCAAGCTGGTGAAAGGTCTCTATAAGGAAACTACAACATACTGATGAAAGAAACTTTAGATGATGCAAACAAATGGAAAAACATCCTATGCTGATAGATTGGAAGAATCAAGATTGTTAAAATGTCCATACTGCCCAGTGATTTACAGATTCAATACAATGCCCATCAAAATACCAATGTCATTTTCATAGATATTGAAAAATCATAGATTTCATATGAAACTAAAAAAGGGCTCAAATAACCAACACAATATTAAGCAAAAAGAACAAATCTGGAGGCATCACGTTACCTAACTTCAAATTATACTACACAGCTGTAGTAACTAAAGTAGCATGGCTTCCGTATAAAGGTAGAGACATAGACCGATGGAATAGAATAGAGAACCCAGAAATAAAATCAAATAGGTCTGACCTAGTGATTTTTGACAAAGCACACAAAAACATACACTGGGGAAAGAACAATCTACTCAATAAATGGTACTGGGAAAATTAGATAGTCACATATAGAAAAATGAAACATGATCCCTATACCTGCCATATGCAAAAATTGACTCAAGATGCACTAAAGACCTAAATGAAAGACCTGAAACTGTAAAATTTCTGAAAGAAAACAAAGGAAAAACTCTTCTAGACATCATCCTAGGCAAATAATTTATGGCTAAGACCCCAAAAGCAAATATAGCAACAATAAAATTAAATGAATAGGAAAAAAAAAGTTTCTGCATACCTAAGAAAATTATCAACAGAGTAAATACACAAACTACAGAATGGGAGAAAATATTCAAAAAACTACACATCCAACAAAGTTCTAATAACCAGAATCTATAAATAACTCAAACAAATCAGCAAGAAATAAGTATCACCATTAAAAAGTAGACAAATATATGAACAGAAATTTTTCAAAATAAGATATACAAATGGCTAGTAAACACATGAAAAAATGCTCAACATTGCTAATCATTAGGGAAATGCAAATTAAAACAACACTGAGCTATCACCTTATCCCTTTCAGAATAGCCATAATTAAAAGACCAAAAAATAAGAGATTCCAGCATGGATGCAGAGAGAAAGGAATATTTATACACTGTTGGTGGAAATGTAAATCAGCATAACGTCTATGGAAAACAGCATGGAGATTCCCCAAAGAACTAAAAGTAGACCTATAATTTAATCCAGCCATCCCACTACTGGGTATTTACTCAAAGGAAATGAAGTCATTATATCAAAAATACAGTTGTACCTAAATGTTTATCACAGCACAATCACACAATGCAAAGATGTGGAATCAACCTAAGTGCCTATCAATTGATAAGGGGATAAACAAAATGTGATATATACATATATATATATATATGATACACACACACACACACACACACACACACACACACACACCATAGAATACTAGTCAGCCCCAAAAAGGAATGAAATAATGTCATTTTCAGCAACTTGGATGGAACTGGAAAACATTATCTTAAATGAAGTATCTGAGGAATGGAAAAACACATGTACTCTCTAATAATTGGAGCTAATCAATGGGCGCACACGGGCACAAAGGTCATAGGAAATCAAGAAGAAGGGAGGGGTAAAAATGTATCTGTTGGGCACAATGAATATTTGGATAATGGATACACAAAAAGTCCCATCTTAAGCATTATAAAATGTATGCATGTAACAAAACTATCTACAACCCCTTAATATTTTGAAATTTAAAAGATGTCTTCCCTGACTAGGTAAGCACAACTAGGTAATTTCACATTTGGTTATCTCTAACTAGGAAGCTTAATTCCATCTGCAAAACTCCATTTTGCCATATAATATAACATAATCACAAAACTGATACTCCTTCAGTATCAGTTTCAAAGATCAAAGATCTCACCCACCCTCAAAGAGAGGGTATTACATATAGATGTGGGTATTTTGGAGTTATATATTCTGCCTGACACCATGAGCAGACTGTGTATTTTTTTATGTGTTTCAGCTTCCTAACTGGCTTCCTCTGAAAATTTTGAGAAGATTGAACACCATAATCCATATAAGCTTCTCTGCATATTGCTGCAGTAGATGTCTTTGTGATGTTTGCATATTGACAATGTCACTTTTTCTCTGGGAAGCTTCCTATCCCCCCCATCTCCCAGATGAAGGACTGTGGAGTCCATAATCCTGCCCCGAGTATACATCTGACTGAATGGCTAGTAGATAGATGGCCCAGATCACTCAAAAATTTGAAAGTAGGATTCACAGACACCTTATGACTGTAACTGAAGAGATGAAGACTTGGGTGTTGTATGTACCGAGTAGCAGATAAAATCTGTTTGAAAAGAGTGAGCACAGAAATGCATTACCAGTTCAACAAATTTCAGGCTCTCCTATGTCAAGTTTTTAGAATTGTCACTAATGTCTTTCATGATCTAAATTCCTTGGCTATTGCAAGAACTGATGGATGCATAATAATTCTTTGTATTTTTCTCTGTTCTCTTCAACTTCTAATTTGCATTATTTCTTTTGTCAGTTCCCCCATGTATGTGGTGCCCTTCTCTGGCCCCTATTTGCAAGGTTCACACACTCTGAATTTCCTTTTCCTCTCCTCAGTTTGCTTTCCATCTTTTATTATGAGTTTGGCCATTTCCGTTGTCTTCTCATGAGACCATAGGCATATATGCAGATGCTCCTCTTCATTTCATATTGAAACACATAAAGCTGTAGTCACATACATCTGTCTAGAGACCTTCATTAGTAATTGTTATTTTATTGTTTAGCACAATATGCAGACATTTTTTGTTCAAATAATTTCCAGAGTGAGATTGGAAACTATTAATAGTTAAGCTGGAATAACAAGTGTAAATGGCAATTTCTCTGAACACTGGAAAATATGATCACTCAAAACTAGAATAGAAAGCCAGGCATTGTGGCTCACACCTATAATCCTAGCACTCTGGGAGGCTGAGGCAGGCAGATCGTTTGAGCTCAGGAGATCGAGACCAGCCTGAGCAAGAGAGGCTGAGGCAGTAGGATCGCTTGAGCCCAGAACTTTGAGGTTTCTGTGAGCTACGCTGACGCCATGGCACTCTAGCCTGGGCAACAGAGTGAGACTCTTGTCTCAAAAAAAAAAAAAAAAAAAAGAAAACCAAAAAACTAGAATAGAGTGTTTCTGATTTCATATGCCCCAAGCAAACCATATTATCCATAAAAACTGTCCATCAACCCAACATCACACAGAACTTTAACAGTGGAAAGATCAGGCTGACAGATTCTTCAAAGTGCTAATCACAAGCCCTAAATTTCCTCTTTCCAAAGCTAGTCCTACTTTTACTACTCAGAAGGGAGAAACTAGATCTAAATAAGTTTAATTTTATAGTCAATATATGCAATTTAATTATTTTTAATAATTGTATATAATTTTGTAACCAGCACCACAATGAAGTTTTAAAACATTTCATCACAACAAAAAAATTGTTCCCAATTCAATAATTCACCTTTACAGATAAATTTTATGCCTTCTTCCTTCAAAACTTTGTATTTTAATCTTGTAAATTAAGCCCCCCCTTTTTTTTTTCTTTCCAATGCCTGACTTTTATAATTGAAAATAATAATTTGTAGGACTACTATCTCCACTGTCAATTTAGAAGTCAGACTAAGGTGGAAAGAATTCAAGAATTTGACCTTTTGTGTTAATTTGCATGTCCTCTTCCACTGTAAAACAAGTCTCAGGTCTAGGTGTAAGTAAGTGGAAGTAAGAGGAATTAGTAAGAAGGAAGTAAGAATATAATGGATGATATCGCCTATAATATTTATCAAAAGTAACAATTTGTAAAATGGCAGAAGAAAAATTGACTGATGAAACTTGGAAAATATACATATAATGCTGAATTCATATTTTTTAAACATTTGTGTTAGTTAAGGTTCATCCAAAGAAGCAGAAGCACTATAAATATAATAGGAATAACGAACTTATATAAGGATTAGATCTTACACACAAGCGGGAGTTGATAGAGAAATGAAGATCTGGAAGGGAGAATCAGAGGATTGCACAGAATGTCCTTAACCTGACCACATAAAGCACTAGCATGAGTGGGCAAGTTGGAGCATGCAAGGAAACCTGAAATAGAAAAGTACATTAAATGAATACAGTGAAATCATGAAGGAGGAGTTTGCATACAAGTCTGTGGGAAGCCGTTGCTTCTGTGCCTGTACTTCCTCTGTCTTTAGCCAACCATCTAGTGATGCTCCTGGAACCACTTACTATTCCTGAATACAGGAAGGTAAGTTGGGTGTAAAGTCAGGAAGTGTTAGTTCAAACAGAACCCAATGAACATCTCTGTGATTATTGGTCCTATATCTAACTGCAATAGCCTTCCAAGTGTAATGTTGCTGCTTTACTTCTGCCTTACAAATTTCATGGAAGTTCTATTTTTTTTTTTTTTTTTTTTCTATCCTAACTAGAACCATACTGGAAAGTTGGTGCTTGGAACATAGTTCCCAGCCTCACAAATTGGTATTGTGTAATACTTCAAAACATCAGTTTAATAGAGATTAGTCATGGAAAATATCAACACTAACTGTAATATCAGTAAAATCAGTAAGTTATGGTTAGCGATTTATAGGTCTATGTTATGGAATGATTATGGACACAGTTTTTACACATTCTTTTCCATATAATTATGGAGGAACTATGAAAGAGAGATCATATTTATTGAATCTTATAATAGATAAATCTGTGTACTAGGAAATTTTAAATATTGTCTCCCTCGAAAAGCAAAATTCCATGGTTAGTTATAAAAATCCCCTTACAACATATGTCAAAATTAAGGCTAAGAATCACATGTGAACTTTAATTTATTTCATAGTTGTTGCAGATGAGCTAGGCAAAAGAAAACTGAAAAAACTGAATATTATATCACAATGAATCCTCCTTATGCTAAAAGATAACAACAGATACAGCACTGTAAACCTTGTTCATTGCTTTTATATAGAGTCCTCATATAATTCATACCCCGATGAACTAAAGCTCAAAAACATGACCATAAAACATTCTAAATTTCTAACCTGCTTTTGACATTAAGGACTTTATGACCTTGGATAAGTCACATAAACTTTTGTAAATCTCTATTTTCTTTTCTGTACAAAAAGGATAATATTACATATCTCACATGTTATGAGAATTAAATGGGAAGATGATGATTTCTACACTGTCCCAACAATATTAAACATCCAAATAATGCCAGTTAGTGTGAGTAAAAAAAATTTATAAAAACTATCTGTCTGTCTGTCTATCTATCTATCTATCTATCTATCTATCTATGTATCATCTATCCTTGATTTCAAGTAATCTGACAGGTAGATGCAATGCCAAATTGGATGTATCATATCAGTCTAGGACTGATATGCTAAATGGGATAACAACAGCCACATTTCCTTGGACATTTTATTTCTCATATGTAGTACTATTCATGCCTTTTAAAACAAGCTCAGTCAACATTTTTTTTGAAATAAGATTGATCAATAAATCAATAATTTTAAAAACACCATTTGCCTTGTCTTCAATGAATAATAATTTTATCCATTGAGTATCACATTACTACCATTTTTGATAATTTGGAATATTTACTGTGCTTGGGATATTATTTTGAAATCAAAATATTAGATGCCTTTATAACTCTCTGAACCATGTAAAACTCAATGATGCATTCCTCATAAAGGCAAGGACAATATTTCTAGTGAATCTTTCACTAAGATGACTTATTAAAATTTTCCTGCCTTCCAAGAGCTGATCTAAGCAGGTTAAACATATAAGTACTTTGAATTGTGAGTCATTTGGAGCAATGTAAAAGAAATCAGCAGTGCATCCAATGATGTGAATAGCTCCTTGAACAAATTTAACTAAGCCAGTAAGAAAACCCAGATGATCTGCTAGTGATGGGGGGAATTGCTTTTCATTAAATTTAATATCAGACAAGATTGTATTCACTATCATTAAATGGACTTATTGTCTATAGTATTCTAGTAACATTACATAGGAGGCCCCTTGTCTTTTAACAAAGCAACAGGATGGAAAAATCTAGTCATACCATTTCATGGCCGAGTGCTACAAAATTGCCACACCTAATAGAGTATTGATTGAGGCAGGCAGATATACAAATAAACAGTTGGGAATGGTCCCAGGACACCTGAGAAGTTAAGTGGCATTACATTTTAAACTTTTTGCAAAGCGCTCATGCAATTCCCTTAAGAGTTGCACTATTTCACCGTTTCAAGCTGTTTTCTTAGAATGAAAATGCTCACAAACATCTAGAAAACAATCAAGAGCTCCTGGGAGCAGAATTTCCTGTAGCCCCAACAGAGTCAAAAGAGTACCAAGTGACTCCAGGCAAGATTATTTTTCCTATAATACATGGGTGAACTATGTCCTTCTAATTGCTTTCTATGGCAGATGTCCTAAATAAGTTATTTCCTTGATCATTTCTTCAATATTCATAACTAGAGTTAATATTTTTCTCATCTGTAAAATAAGAATAAGAAAGATTAATCTAGAAGTTTTATGTCAGCTATTAAGCTAAAATTTATTAATATCCACATCTCATAGGTGCTCATAAATAGTCTCAATTATTATTTCATCTGGATCTCTTTTAAGATTGTTTAAAAGCATAAGACCGTATTTTTGTTTGTTTGTTTTGTTTTTTTCTCTATAAATTTCAGGCAAACTAAGGGAAGTTCTGGAGATAGATTTGGCCATTAGTTGAGGGAAGCAAGGCAAATAATACATCTTTCCTTAAGTAAGGAATTTTGAAAAACTAATATTTAAAATAAGCAAAATAAGACTCAGACATTCTGGATCATTTTTCCAACTGAGTAAATGTAAGAAACATATCTAGAATACATAACTTCCAACTACCAATTATTATACTGCACATTCAAGTGTTGAAAATGTCAGAGTTTATACAAAATGTCTTCATATACCTTATTAAAGCCTTAAAATTATATTCAGCATAGCCCCGATATTAAATTTGCTAATTAATTCTTTAAAGCTACATAGCCCGATATTTTTGTGCTCAAGCCCTCCAATATTTTAAGATCAACTTTTCCTTTATTTTTTAGATGAAACAAAATTGTGGAGAAATAGTTTCACATTTGATGGTAATTCCAGGTCCTTTCCAAGACTTCTTACGTTCCAATGAGGATCAATTGGGAAAATATCCCTTCAATTGAATATTATTTTTTAGACAGAGAATTATTTTTTCTTAACTACTATGTGTGTTTTATTGTCTCTGCCCAACATTAATGCAAATGTGGGTTTCCTTTAATGGCCACCAAAAGCTTATCAGCTGCAAAAATTTGTGGGTAGTATATTTTACTTCAGGTTTAAGATAACAATAAAATTGGGATAAATTGAGTGATATTAAATCATTTTCAGCATCACATAACAGAAAACAATAAAAATATACATATATAAAGTGTCTTTGTCATTTTATTGTATTTCCATTTCATCAGTACTAGTCCACTTGACTTTTATGACAAACTCTCTCAAAACTTCTTTGAAATAAGATTGGTAAGAAATCAATAATTTTAAAAATAACATTAGCCTTGTCCTCTGTCATCAGTGGACAATAATTTTGCCTGTTGAATATGACATTACTATTATTTATGATAATTTGGACAGTATGTACACAAGTATATGTGCATGTATGTACATATGAGTGTATGTCTAGCCCTAAACATATGTGTACACACATGCCCACATCTGCCATGACAATTTCTCAACTGTCAACTTTCTGGGTCATATCTCCTAGGGTCTCCCTTGTTACTGTGATTGAGGACCCCTCTCTCTTGTTTCAGCCTGATAAATGTTGACTTTACAATGCTGCAACAATGTACATTCCAGCATGCAAGTTTATTCCTGTAATTCTTGTTCACAATGTTAGAATCATTCTTCAATGCTTTTCAAATAAAATCTACATCTTCCCTACTACACAACACAATCCTGAATGTTAACTCTGCTTATGGTAATGGTTTTAATAACAGTAACTTTGCCATCAAATTTAACTTTCTTTCAATGAACACTTTTATCTGAACCTAAAAAAATCTTCTGAGTTATATTATATATTGAATACATAATTTTTAGTAAGTGTGGCATTTCTCATTAGTGACTTGGGACTTGGGTCTGTGCCTACCTCAGACCACAACAGAGGTAGCAATAGGACTTGGCCAAGGCAAAATGTCTAGATTTCAAAAGGAATATTTCATTATATCAATTTAAATAAAAACCTTCTTTAGTACCAAGGAGTCAAAGTGATTCACAGTCACAAATGAGTTATTAAAGTTAATTGCTAAAAGTTAAACAGGATGAAAGCACCTGCTCATAAAATAATATATAATGGTGAGAAAACATAACCATAGTTAATACGCAAATTGTTACAAAATTAAGAAGACTTAAGTGTACTTTAAATGTATAAAACTATAACAAAAATCTTTAATCACTTATAGAACACGAATGACAATTTAATCATAATCAATAATAATTTATGTGCCCATTTTGCCAAATGGCATGCCATATTTTATGTTCTTTGTGTTTTATTAGACTATAACTCACATAAGGCCTAGATGAAAGCGTATAGAGTGCAAATACTATGTTGTGGAGCAGGGATAGGGTACATTGCTTTTGAGGTAAACTACCTTCCCCAAACTACCCACTTCATTGTGTCAAACCCATTGATATACAGACATCATTGTACATCAAACAACAACATAATTACTATGTGTGCTTCTTAGATGCTTCAAGACTGGGAAAGGAGAGTTCATTTTTAAGGTTATATCAATCACCAAAAGGGAATATCCTTTCATTTTGTTAACATTTTTATTGAGGTCTAATTTATAAACAATAAAATTTAAAGTTAAAAACATATAAATTTAATGGGCATCAACATATGCACACACTCAGAAACCTATCACCACAACCAAGAAAATGAGCATTCATGTCAGACCAAAATCTTTCCCTGTGCCCTGTGCAATTCACTTGCTCTGCCTCTACCTGGACTCTTAGATCCACATTCTCAATTCAGGGAGTCCACTGACTCCAAATGTATCCCTCCTCCCTGCATATTGACCTGGAAATGTTCTCAGTACAGAAAAATGGAGCAATGTTAGAGATTTTCTCATTTATTCTTTATCTCCTAGGGATCACTATGCTTGTCTGATGTACAGTGTCTTGAAAACGTGTTTCACATATGTTGTCTATTTTTCTCTTGCTATTGCTACTTCAGATGGAAGCTTAAATGCAGTCTCTGTTACTTTATCTTGGCCAGAAGACTATGCTTTTATTTTTTAATACTTAACTAGCATTTTTTTTCCCCCAAACAGCTTATTTACATATAAACAAAGGCATTCCTCTCCAGGGACAAAGGCCAGGCAAATTTTTTGTTACACAGCATCCATATTAATTTATTTTCCTGACTTTAAACAGAAAGTGTCTGAATCAGAGGCAGACCAATTATTTACTTACAGAATATTTTAACGCTAGTTCCCCAGCCCATATTCCCTTTGACATAACACAGTGTGTGCCAAATAGACTGTGCACATAGAGTGTACTACAGAAGAGGAACCTGAAAATTAAGAATCTCAAAGCTTATATATTAATACAAACTAACCTATCTACCCCTCCTTCTCTTCAGAGAGAGGGAGAGAGAGCTCAGATAATACAAAACATATCTTGGAAGAGGGGTCTGTAATGCCTATATTACAGGGGTCTCTCTTCTATAATATAAGTATTTGCCTCCAGAGAAGATAAAAAATGTAACCAGCCTTAGTTGGATAGGGTATTATTAATATAAAAAAATGCATAAACTCGGCAGCTTAAAAAACAGACACGTATTTCTCACAGTTCTAGAGGCCAGGAAGTATAATATTGAGGTACCATCCAATTTAGCTCCTGATGAGAGCCCTCTTCCTGGTATAGAATTGGCTGTCTTGTTACTGTATCTTCACATGGCAGAGAGCTGATTCCCTGATTTCCTCTTATAAGGGCATTAATCCCATTTTGAGAAACCGACCCTCATGACCTCATCTAAATCTAATTGTCCTCAAAGGCCCCACCTCAAATACCATCCCAGTACTAGCTAAGGCTTCACTCTGTGAGTTTTCAGGGGACACAAGCATGCAGTCAATAGCATAACCATTGTGTGGAAGCATGCGGTTTCACCATACAGGGAAAAAGCAGCTCTAGCTCTATAACACTTATATTAACAACACACAAACCACATAGCTTTGGCAAAAAAAAAAAAAGAGTCATCCCCTACCTTTATAGTAAGTTAATTTCTATTGCCGAGAAAGCCCTGTTCATGCAGAAAACACTCACATATTTTCCCAACATAAAGTATTCAGATTATAGACAAGAGTTGTTCTTAAGTATGTAGAACAATAAACATTTTGCTGCGTATGTTTGAGAAAAGTAAAGTTTCTAAAGAAATCAATTAATCAAGAAATTATTCTATTTAATTTGGAGCATTAACCAATTTATAGATTAAGTATTATTAAAAATAGAAATAGAGTTTATAAATTAAAATATTAATAATCCCAGCACAAGGTGGTGTAGAAGAAAACTTGTAATAAAACCGAAAGAGCATCTGCAGAACCAGCATGACTAAGAATATGGAACAGGTGTAAAAGAGTCTATTATCTTTATAATACTGGCTAAATTTTTTAATAACTACTGTAGAATGAAGAAACTATACTGCATAGCTCATATATATGTACATTTATGTATACACACATATACAATATATGCACACATGCATATGTATGCTTACAATATGTACTGGGTATCAATAACTTGGAATCAACTTGAATAAGGTCATTAACGATATTACAGGTAACCAAATATCATGGTTAAATTGATATAAGATTTTAACCATCAGGGTCAAGAGCTATGATGTGGTCAGTTACCCAGGCCTCACTGAGCATGGGCAGGTAAGGGCTCCTTGTAGCTGTGTGTGCACATGGGTGTGTTGGGGGATGTTCGACTGTGTTAGCCACAGAGTAGACGGGTAATATATGATACCTATAAGAAACATATTTTCATCTCAATTTTACTGTTTAGAAAAATTTGACTTTCTCATGCTTGCTCTATTTCTCCTCAGTGTTTATCATCTCATTTCTATTTTCCAGGCCTTAAATTCTCACACTAGTATTAGACAAGTTTTTTGATTGTATCTTCCTAATTTGTCTTAAACCCTTTATTATATGTGATATTCATACATAAAAAAACACAGATACATGTACATATATTTTAGGTAAATGTATGGTTCAGGAATTATATATCATTAACTCTATAAAAATATGGTTAGAAGAACAATAAGTTAACATTGAATTTTTGTGTATTTAAAGATAGAAATAAGAAAATAACCCCAGAAAACCATATGCAAACTATAAATGTAAAAGCAAAAGAAAAATATGCTCTTTTTCAACTTTATTGAGATATAATTGATGAATAAAATTGTATATAAAGTGTACAAAATGATGTTTTGATATAAGTAAGCATTGTGACATAATTATCACAATCAAGTTAATTAATAAATTCATCACTTCATATAGTATAATTATTTTTGTATGTGATGAGAACACTTAAGTTCAACTCTCTTAGAAAATTTAAAGTATATGATACATTATTATTAACTACAGTTAGCATGTTGTGTACTAGCTCTCCAGAATTTATTCATCTTACTTTCATCCTCTTCTGTTAAGAATATGTTTTCCTACTCATGAAAACACACAGTAGAAAAATATACTCTTAATAGAAGAGGATGAGAATAAAGAGTAACAAATTATCCAGATTTCTGGCAAATTGGCTAAGCCAACTAAATTTTGCTGTAAATATTGTTTCAGAACACTTAAATTCAGGATAAAATCCACAGATTCACACACATTCAAAATGAGAAAGACCTCTGAGGCCACCCAATGTATTCCGTAGCTATTAAAAACTTGTGCTTGATTTTGTTTACCGTATGTTTGCCCATCTGATTTTATATGTCAGATGATGAAAACACATAAGCTAAAATTCATAGAACCTCACCAAGGTTTGCTCTGGGAAGAATGCTGTCTTGGTCCATTTTCTGTTGCTATAACAGAATACTTAGGACTGAGTATTAATAATTCACGAAGAAAAGAAATTTATTTCTTATAATCCTGGAGCTGGGAAATTCAAGGACAAGCTGCATACGGTGAGCGTGTTTTTGCTATGTCACAGCATGGTGGAAGGCATCACATGGTGAGAGAGGAAGAGCAAGATCCAAACTGGCTTTTGTAAAAGAAACACTCATGATAACTAATGCATTCCTGTGATAACCCATTACTCCATTAACCCATTTACCCATGGAATGGATTAATCCCTTCATGAGGTCATATCCTTCATGACCCAATCATCTCTTAACAGCCCTCCTCTTAATATTCTTATATTGAGGACTAAGTTTCAACATGAATTTCTGAGTGGAGAAACATTCAAACCATAGCAGGTGCACGCGAATTATTTGCTTAAATATATGCACGAGTGACTGATAAGTCATTGAGAGGTATTGCCTGAAAAGATGCCCATTTGCTTTTATACACAGGAGAATTTAATTCACCCAGAATTAATTTTTTAAAAGATTACTTTTAATAAATTTAATAGTTAGAGAAGCATATATATGTATCTAGCATTTTTAATGTTTATAACTGTAAAAATATTGTGTTTTCTTTCACCTTTTTAAAATCAGTAGTAGAGTCAAGGCTTTTCATCTCTTCTTTAACCCCTGATATAAGAAGTATGTAATATAAGAAATATAAGAAGTAGTTCTGTTTTTACAGCCAACCATGATGATAGAATGAACATGAACTTTGGCATTACCTCAAATCTCAACTTCTTTACTTATTTCTGATTGTCTTTGTAGGTTACTGAGTTTCTCTCAATTCCCAAATCCCCTTTTGTATACTTTCAAAAAATGTGAGTTTTTTTTTAAACTTAAAAACCTTTGTGGCTATAAGTAACAGAAAACCAACTACAGTAGATTAAGCAAATTTGGGTTTATTTTTCCTAGAGAAAATTTAGAGTTAAATCATTTTGATTATTTATTTAACAGCTTATGACGCCAACAGGAATTTTGCTGTTTCTCCCTTTCTATCCTGTCTGTTTTCTATGGTGGCTTCCTTTAAATAGAGTTCCTTCACAGCCACAAGGTGACTTCCATAGCTCCAGATATCACATTTGTGTCCAAAGCAGGGAGTGGTGGAAAATGCTTAGCACCAGCACTGGCTGTATCATTTTATCAGGAAAACAGAACTTTCTAAGGTCCTCCACTCTGTCCAAAACTTGAACTTACATGTCATTGTCCAGGACCTTAGTCAAATAGCTGCCTCTAGAAGTTAGGAGCCTGATAAATCAGGAAATATGATTTCTTAGGAAATTCAGACCAGTCGTGATCCAAGACATTAAAAATAAATATTGGAATGGAAATTGAATATTATGTAGACCCTTGATCATATATTCCCACTTATTTTGCATAGTTGTTGTGAGAATTAAATAAGAATGTATGTATACATATGTATATACATGTCTCAAGGGACGTACTCAGTGAATATTAGCCCCTTGATACTAGATACGTCTACTTAGTACTACTCGCTACTATGCTGCTTAAGAATAGAAATTCCTTTTAATTAGTTTTTCAATATCGCTCACCATCTAGAACCTTGAACCTGAAATTAATATCTTAGAAAATAATATATTTGCATGTGTTTTCTTTTTCATTTTAATTATGTGGTAAACATTGACCATCACTTGTCAACATTTGCTGGTAGCTCCAAAACCAGTCTGTACCATAAGTACAATGAGATTTTGGAACAATAAAGATTTTTTTTTCTGAGTAAATTCTTCATATTGTTAAGTCATCAGCTTGTTTCAGGATGAAATGTGAAAACAAGTGGGCAGGTATGTCATAATTTATACTTAGCATTTTTAAACAAAACATCAGATTGATCTACTAGATTTCCCAAAGTTCTCTTGAAGTCACAACCTTTGAATTCTTGTTTGCTTCATAGGGTATCCACCAAACTTTCTAGCCCATACTAACATATTTCTCATATATACTTCTTCTGACCTTTAAAGAAAAACACCCTATATCTGAAACATAAAGAGAAAAATTATAAGTAAAAGGGACATTTCCTTGGATATCTTCAAGTTCATTATAAATCACTAATGGTTTGCTAATATTTTTGGCCAATGTGATACCACAGTAGAGGAAATACATGTAACTATAGTCTTGCTCTCGTCAGATGCAGATTGTGAAAGGAATTCTTGCAACTGAAGGAAATGGACGACTTGCAAGATAGATCAAGTCTTTCTTGAAAAAAAAGACTATTAGTTGTGACTAGCGTCTTCTAAAATCTTTCTGATAGGAGACACCTTCATTGCCATTTAAAATGGGATACGGAGGCCCATCATGTGTGGGAAAGTTAGGTGAGACAACATTAAAGAAATGTGTTTATCGAAGGATTCTTAAATATTATTACTCTGTTATAAATGATAATGGCAAGCCCGGGATGTTTGGGAAAATACATTTAGATGAAATTATTCCCAAGATGTTTGTAGGTTTTTTTTGTCAGTTATACTAAAATATTTAAAAATTAAGAAATAGATCAAATATACAATTACAGAAGAATTCAAATCATAACCCATATAGGTTTTTTTTCCTGTTGGTAATTGCTAATGTAACAGTCATATCATATACTTCATATGACTTCATTTCTTTTAAACTTGTTGAAATAGGATATGTGGTCCACCATATATTTTATTTTAGTAAATGCACCATGGACATGTTTAAAGAATACCTATTCTGCTGTTTTTCTATAGTACATCCTATAATTTTCAATTAGGTCAAGTTGCTTCACAATGTTTTTTTTTTAATTGACAGATAAAATTGGGTGTGTATTTATTGTATAAAACATTATGTTTTAAAGCATATATATATAAAGTGGAATCAGTAAATCTAGATAACTAATATATTCATTTATTCATTTCTTTATATAGTTATCATTTTGTGGTGAGAACACTTTACATTCACTCTCAATATTTTTTAAGAATAAAATATATTGTTATCTAAGGCACTATGTTTTATAACAAATCTCTTGACCTAATTCCTTTAGTTAACTGAAACCTTCACAATGTTTTTGAAGTCTTTTCTATTGATATTGAATTTCTATGTACTTTTTCTATCAATACTGACAGAGGAGTTTTACAGTTTCCAACTAAAACTGAGTGTGTGTCTACTTCTCCTTTCACTCTATCAGTGTTGCCCTACTGATATTGTACCTTTTTTCTGTTATGTGTGTACCCATGTAAGGTTATGTACCCACATTGAATTGGCTCTCTCATTTGATATAGCTCTCTTTATCATTAAGAATATTATATAATTTGAAGTATAATTTGTATGACATTAATAATCCACTGCATTTATCTTTGGTTTAGGATTGGTCATTTCTTTTTTATCCAATCTGACAACCTCTGATCGATTTTTTGATCTGATCACAAGTTTTTTCAGCATAAGCTACAAAGCTTGATCTCTTGACCTGGGTGGATCCCTGGGGTGATTTGGGAAATAAATTTAGATAAAATCCCCCTCTGATGTAATTCTAGGTCACATTTTGGCAATTATGCTGAAATATACTTTTAATTTAGAAATATATCAAATCTGTAATTTCCAGTAATAATAAAATCATAATCAAGATGTAAACGGTTAACATTTTGCCCTATTTGCTTATAGATTTTTTTTAATTTTAAAATTTTAGAGAAATAGCTGAATTCCCCACACAATTATTTTTTTCTCTCTTCTAAGTTGTAATAATCACCATTTGAATGGTATGGAAAATAAAGAAGACAAAGGCTGGTTCTACAGTAAGAAATTGGTGGTTTCTATGACTTTTTGGGCACTCTCAAAGATTTAAAGCCATCGAGCTAAGTTGTTATCCACCTCAGGAAGTTAAACCCAGGTTGATTTAATGCAATGCTGTGCGTCTAAACAAATTCTGTAATTTTAAGAATAAATATAGGCCAAGAGAGAAGAGTTCACTCACTCAATATTGCCCAGTCAGTGGCAAATCAGAGACTAGATACCAAATGCCATGAGAACATTAGTTTTATGTCCATTGCTCTGGCCATAATGTTTGTATATTAATAATAATAATATTCCAAGCAGCATTATTTCTTATTCTCCTTTGAGCAAGGAGTATGCATTTCAGCTGTGGGATTCCTCCCCAAGGAAAATGCAGCAAACTATAGAGTTTCCTGCCCTGGGGGTTTGACTTTTAAGCAGCTGGCCCCAAGGAGACAGTGCTACTGCAGAAGCTCAGCATCATTAAGTCCAGGCATCAGAAACCAGACCTACGATGGCTATTCTGGGGTAAGATTTCACTTGGTGGCTTAGCAGATAACAGTAATTCCAGTTTTCCTTGGTTTTAGCACTGCATGTATAATGGTTACGTTCATGAACCTCCTCCTCCTTAAACATTTCTCTTTCATTATTTGTACCCAAATGCATTCTTTCCTAGAAACCTTAGTCATGCAGAAAATAAATACAGCAAGTTCCAGTTATCAAAGGAATTTCTTTTCCTTCTTTTACTACATCTTGTACTAATCTATGCAGTTAATCAACATTTTTATTAAAGGCCATTTATATGCCAGTCACAAGAAATATTTGAAGAGTTATAATAGAAAAGAGATAGTGACAAAGATCAGACATATCATGAGTAAAGAAATAGGGAGTATTCAGGATGAATGGTTGAGTGAAGACTGGCCTTCTTGGGGTGGAAAGAATTTGAATTGAGTGTTGGAGGAGAATTAGTATTTTTTAATACAAAAAAGAAGGAATGTTATTGTCAAATAAAAGTATAATGCAAATCTGCTGAGCTCTGTTTACTTGTCTCTCAAGCACTTTGGGTCAGTTGAGGTCATCTCAGCCTTGAGCCTCCCCACACCCTTCCCCTCCTCAAACAGATGGATATTGTTGGATTTTGAGTCACTCAGACGAGGGAGGCTGACTTTGGAAGCCTGGTTATTTCTAAGAGGGTTCGGCTGTTTCCTACGGATGTCTAACAGAAGATGTTGTCCAGGGCAGCTACAGCCTTTACTCCTGAAACGTCAACAAACAGATCTCTTGAGTTCCAGTGTAGAGAGAAGCACCAGCAAATACCCTGCCCTCTAGAATTGGAGTACAATGCACAGAGCTGTGGGGAGTTTTCTCCTCAGCTACTATTCCCAATACACAGGAAAACCACTTGAATTTTATGTGTGATCTCTCTCAAGAACAAGGGTAGGTTAAGAAGGCAAAGTCTTAACACTCCTAGTACTACTTGGGCCAGCCTGAATGATCCAGACTGTGATCTTGGGCAGCACTTTCTGAGGGGTAAAAGCCCATTATTCAGAATGAGACAATAGGATTAGCCTAAGTAGTGGGAGGAAACCAGGGTGCTTTTCTTACTCTCACACATACGCCTTATGATGCCATTCTTCGGTGCTAGGGATCACTCTTTAGAGGGGACTAAGAAAATTAAAAGTAGACAGAGATAGATAGGTAGACAGATACACAGAACATAGACAAATAGATAAATATGACAGGTAGATGAGAGACAGATATAAATGAGAGATGGATACATGCATATATTTATGAAAGGAAAACATTTACATGTTTCTGAAACAGAATGAGGTCCTCAAATTTGACCGAAATTCTAATACTTTAATTCATGTAGATGAATCAACAACGTTTTAATTTGTATTTCAACATAAACTTCCCTCATTGATTAAAAATATAACTTTATATTGTTTTTCAAGTTTTGTCATTTAAAGCTAAAGGCATTCTTGGCTAAGGGCAAACTTAACTGAGCATCAAGTTGTCCTTTTTCCAATACTCCACAAACTATTGTCCTCCAATACAATATCTACATGCAAAGTATATTTTCACACCCCGAAATAATACTAAAACATATTTTAAAACTACACTGTAAATTTTAAATATTAAACCTAAAAAAGAAAAAAAAATGGATCAATAGTTGCTGTACCTTAGCCTAAATTTATCCAATTGGGAAATATTATTCTCAAGTAGCAAATTTTAATGATCGTTCCTGAGCCCATAGGATTTCTTCAGAAACAAAACACAGTGGATGGAGTGAATAGAGGAAATTTAGCATCAACCTGTCGATATGTCTGGGTATAGTTAATATTTGCCTTGCAGTATTTTTCAATGTTGGAATTAACCAAGTTAGAATCTTCAAGAGCTCAGGGAAATAGAGGATTCTCATGTGTCAGCTCTTATTATTGTATATGGGGACAGTTGGTTGACCCACCAAAAGAGGACTAGAGGGCAAACAGAACTAAGAGTAAAACCTCAGTCCATGTGAGATTGTGTTTTCTGTCAGTTCAGCAAGCATTATTATTATCTTTAAGACTTTATTTTTTAGAGCAGTTTTGTATTCGTGGCAACATTGAGAGGAAGGTATAGAGTATCCAATATATCCCCTACCACCATACTTACACAGCCTCTCCCATTATTAACATCCCCCACCAGAGTGGTATATTTGTTACAGTTGGTGAACCTACATTGACACATCAATATTACCCAAAAAGCATTTGATTGCAAGCTTTAATTTTAATAGTCCATTTTCTCTATCATTCCAGATGACTGGGGATGGTAAAGACAATGCAAATTCTGGATAAAGGAAGAAATCATTAGAGTTCGTGACTGACTTTACCAGTAAAAGGAGTCCCTCACTCACTTAAAAGAGCCAGTGCAATACCCCTGTGTACTCACTCTACTTAAAGTTTAGCAAAAATATCATCAGTGGCCCTTTTATAAGGGAAAGTTTCAAGCCAGAAAGAGAGCATGCATATGACAGTAAGAATATATTCATATCCATGAAATATAAGGAGCTGAATGAAATATAATTGCCAATAAAGAGAGGCCTTAGTAGAGGTACTTCCCTTGTTTGCTCTACCTTTATAGTTTTACCAGTGTTGGGTTTGTGACAGATGAAGAAAGGAACAACCAATTGTTCCAAATTGGGAGTGACATTTCTCTACCAATTGACAGGAGTTCGATTTAGTTTCCCCTTTTATGGTGAATGATCTTGATCTTGATCTTGATCTGTAAATTTTGGGCCAGAGACTACAGAACAATCAAACAGTTATCTGAGTGTCATTAAAGTCCATCCGGGTGGACAAATTATTTCCAATTGGCCTTTTTGTGTTCAGGATTAGGAGATTTTTAAGGTCACATATTAGGGAATCAGGTGATACACATACACACATATGATATAAATATATATGCATGTGCACACATATACATAAAACAGAGAATATGAGAAATAGTTAGAGTGAAAGAGAGAAAGAAAAAACAAAAGATCTAGAAAAAAGAGAAGAAGGGAAGGCCGATGCAATAATTTGTTATTAATTATTAAGGAATCTGGGTAAGGGGTATACATAAGTACTTTACAGTATTTATGCAATTTTTCTATACTTTTGAAATTACATTAAAATAACAATAATTGTGTGCAAAAGTACCATAATACATAATAATTTGTGATGGATTGAGAGGAAATATTTGCAACATAATATACACAAAGGTAATATAATGCAAAGTGAGAAAAAATGGGACCTTTATACAGAGTAATGGGACCACCATCATTTCAAATTATTTGAAATTTTTTGATAGAATTTGTTAAACTTTAAAAGTCACATATTCTTTAAACAGCCATTATACTTCTGGGATTTTATCTGTTGGCAGCTAACTTATCTAATAATGAAGAAGAACGTAGAATGATTTTTAGTGAACACAGATTCTGATAACAAAAACCTGAAACAATTGGAATGCCTATTAATAGAGATGGAGTTCTGAAAACATTGGAAAATGCTTGCAATGGAATATTATTTTGTTAATTGTAAAAATAACTTAGAGTTTTAGATATTGATCTAAAAATATGCACATAAATTGTTAAAT
>RJWJ010029622.1:0-20467 GCA_004363605.1 Indri indri | reverse complement strand
TATCAATGGCACGCCTACATTATGGGTCAAATTCAGTCCCCCCAAAATTTGTATGTTGTTGCCCTAGTACCTCAGAATGTGACCGTATTTGGAAATAGTGTCTTTACAGAAGGAATCGAGCTAATATGAGGTTATTAGGGTGGGTCCTCATCCCATAGGACTGGTGTCCTTATAAGAAGGAGCATTAGGACACAGACACGCACCGAAGGAGGATGCTGTGAGGGCACAGGGAGAAGACGGCCTCTCCAAGCCAAGGACGGGGCCTGGAGCCCTCAGTGGGAATCGACCCTTAACCTCAGACTTCCAGCCTCTAGAACCGTGAGAGAACAGACTTCAGTTGTGGAAGCCACCCAGTTCATGGTGCTTTGGTACGTCAGCCCTAGCAAACTCATACACCCACAAGATGAATGTATTTTTTATTTCGAACTCATGAAATGAAGCAAATAAATCTGTCTGTGAACTATGAGTTTTTCCACTTTGAGACTTGTCAATGAAAGGACGATGACCCAAGCCTCTTCTAACAAAAGTTTCTCACTGCCCTGTACAGCCATCAGAGCAGAACAGCAGCGTGGAGAGGGCATGGGCTCTGGGTCTGAGTCCCTGTTTCACCCCTGGCTAACAAGTCACTCAGCCTCTATGACCTCAGTTTCACCAACTGTAAAATGGGGCACACTCACCCTGCCAGTGCCACAGGCTTGTGAAGTGGGAATGTTATGTGTGAAAACGATCTGTAAAGAAAGGCGCTGTGCAAATATTAATTACTAGGATACGATAAGCACAGCGTCAGCTGCCACAATGGGTTAAAAACCAATAGTGTCAACTGCTATCCACACTTGGAGGCTGGAGTCCAGTAGAAAACCATCATTCTGAAACATTTCAGCAGGTGCTCTCTCTGGTTTCTGTATACCCACGGGTGCTTTTTATTCCCCAAACATCACTTCAAAACACATAAAAAAGATAAATACCATGTCATGGATTAAAGTATTAAGGTGAGGACTGAGGAGTCAAGGAAATGCTAGTTCCTCTAGATTTGCAGTCCCCAACTCTCGGGCCTCAGACTGCTACCAGTCTGTTAGGAACCGGTCCGCATAGCAGGAAGTGAGTGGCAATAGAGCAAGATAAGCTTCATCTGTATTTACAGCCGCTCCGTATAAGCTCCGCCTCCTGTCAGATCAGTGGTGACATTAGATTCTCACAGGAACAGTGAACCCTACCATAAGCTGCACATGTCAGGAGGGAGCTAGGTTGCACACTCCTTATGGGAATCTAATGCCTGATGGTCTGAGGTGGAGCTAAGGTGGTGATACTAGCGCTGGGGAGGGGCTGCAAATACAGATTATCATTAGCAGAGAGGTTTGACTGCACAATAAATGTAATGTGCTTGAATCATCCCGAAAACTTCCCCCCAACCCCCAATCCATGCAAAAATTGTCTTGTGTGGAAACTGGTCATTGATGCCAAAAAGGCTGGGGACTGCTGCTCTGGATGACCCAATCTTACCCTGCGTCAGGCGAGAAGTTCACATAAAGGCAGGCACAGACAGGTGGAGGTGAAAACGTCCTGCAAAGATGGCTCACAGGAGCAGAGGCTCTGCTTGCTGCCCTCCCTGGCAGTTTTACATAGCCCTGCTCTCAACTTTCTGTAGCTGGAAGAAGAGTCCAAAGGAACTAGAAGCAGCAGAAACAAGAGAACAAGAAAAGGCCTTTGGAAACTAGGGCAGAGGAACAGGTGACGTGTATGAGGACAGAGTTTCAACATCAGCCAAGGATCTACCAGCGAGGAAGGCGATGGTTTCTCAAACACGCTGCCTCACCTGACCCGTCGGAGGGGAAAGACATTCTGGGCACCTGCAGTTAGGTGTCCACATTCTCCTAGCACGCAACTCAAACATGTGTCAGACACTGAGCGCCCACTCACGCCCACTCACGCCAGGGTCCACCCTCTGAACATTTCAGTCCTTGGACCCCACAAGATCGTTGGGGACAAGAAGCCGTCTGACTGCCCCAGTGCCACGGCCTCCCCCCTCAGGACCCAGGCTCTTTCTCAGGAATACCGGATCCCAGGGCTCTGGAGCGTTTCCAAGGTGATGAGGCTGCTCCAAACCTAATTCAGGAAAAACTGCGGCAACATTATCCACGGATGTATCTGGAAGTCCAGCAAGAAAGCGCTGAGCTGAATTGGCCTCTTTGTTCAGAAAACGTCTCCTCTCCCTCTCATTTCACCGATTACAGTGACTTTAGGTTCACAGGTTCCTCTTTCAAAATTGCAAAGCAGGTTAAATTCATCAGCCTCTCACACCCCACATTGAATTCTTCTGGTTTTCTCCTAATACCTGCTTTTTAGAACTCTCAGGTAAGCTAAGCGTACATAGAGTAAATGGACATTTAACTGGGCGAAAAGATGGGAGAAAAAAAATTTGAGAGTGGGGGTACATGGCGGGAGAGCCAGACTTGGTAAGGAGCCAGCTGAAGGCGGCATAGCCAGAAGGCAGCATGACAAGGACCCTGGAGGCTGGAGGACCCGGCGGGAGGGGCCCTCCAGGGGCTAAGAGGGGAGGCCAGGACGGCAGGTACAATGGTTCTGCACACAAAGGCTGCCCACCTTGCTGCTCACAAATACATCTTCGGGTAGCCTGGTCCTACTCCAAAGCCCATGCCTTCCGAACTTCTGCCTGGAGAAGCAAACAGATAATGGCTCACGAGCATATACTATAGACACTCCCCATTAGAAGAAATACGGACACTTTGCCGACTTTAGACAGATAACGGCACATGCGCCATAAGACTACGAAGAGTATTTTTTTAATGTATTTTCACTGACTGCCAAGGTTGGATTCAAAGACTGGATACCCTGTCCAGTCCCTAGTCTAGACGTCTCTCTGTTCTCACAAGCTGTTGCCATTCCCACTCCTAGCTATCCTCGGAGTCCCCAAAACTTTAAGTGATTGCTGGAAAGAGGCAGGAGCAAATGGATAAAAGGCCACGCCTCTGAGGCATGTCCTGGCCTTAACAACACATCTGACTGCTGTGGATTTTATCTCCATCACTTGGGCCTGTTTTTAAAACTTTCTGGTAAACTCACCAAGACTGGCCAAAAAAAAAACAAAAACGAACTAGAACAGTAAAGGACGTTCTGTTGTATAATGGAACAAAAAATATTTTGGTTGTGCTATGAAAGGCTGAGTGCCTCTCTGATGACCTGCCTGATACCTGGGCCTGGTTAACTGGCAAGGGCACCTGGACCTTCTGGCTCTTTGTTGAAAAATGTGATTCCACAGCCAAGACTGGCAACCCATGTCTCCAACACATACTTCCCGCACGCTTGTGGCCTCCTACCGCAAAACATGTTATTTATAGAAGAAGGAACTAGGCTAATTTGGACTCAGGTCCATTGAAAATTGCCCCAACTTAATTGCTTTAATAACAACAATGACAACAGCAAATTGGTAAAAGAGCTTGGGTGTGACTTCACCTCACCTAATTTGTTATTAAGCATGCCTATTATTTCCAGAGGGTGGGCCCAGCTCGTATTCGTTAGCTGTGTGGCCTGCCCCTTAGATTGCAAAACTATAAAGGGACACGCTCCTGGGCTGTAAATAGCATGATCACATGTGAGGATTATGTAATAACAGGTATCCAGGGACCTGGCACCCAAATGGAAGGGTTATTTCATGTCAAGAAAAACACGGTCTCCTTCCAGAACACTGTGGATGTAAGTCTGAGAAGCAGCAGGTCTGGCCCCGTCAGAACTGGGCAGGTGCTCCCGTCTCCCCACGTGTCCAATCAAAGCCAGAAAGAAGCCAGCGGTTCTTACTACGGAGGATCCTCAGAATCCTCCACCAGCCCCCAGCCCAGCTGCACTCGCGTCAGGAAGTCTCCGTGCGTCAGTATCAGGGCTCCCTGCGCAATGAAAAGCCATTTTCGTTAATTCTAAGTGGAGCCTGAGTAACCAAAAGAAGGGGCAGGGGCAAGGGTGGAGGGTGAAAAAGCCAACAGTAAGGTCTGCTGATGAGCACGTGAACTCTCAGGCTGTGGGAGGGGAAGAGGGCTCCAGCCTGGTGCATAGGAAGAATCTTGCAACGCTGAAGAGAGATTAATACATGCTGACGGATGGCTTCGTGCACTTTCTGCCTCCGTCCACTTGGCAGGATTCCTCAAAGCCTGCTCCAGCTCCTCCTAAACACACACACGCACCACACACACACACCACACACACACACACACACACACACACACGCACACGCACACACACAATCTCATTCTCTCTCTCTCTCTCCCCCCACCTCCCCCTGTCTCCAGCGCACCCACAGTAAAACAAAGCAAAACAGTTTAGAAAGACCTGGGGAAACAGTCACCACAAAACGTGTTGTGAAATAATAGGGAGAAAACTGTATTTTATATGAAGTAAAAGTATATGAAATGTATATGAAATAAATATATCTGAATTGTGTTCAAACAGCACAGGGAACTATGAAGTTAAAGCAAAGCCTCCTTCCCTCCACCTACTTCTAACAAGTTCATCAGTAACTTTCCACAAATCTTATGCCTGCATATTAGCATATACATGCTTCTACACAAATGGGATAATACCACACAGACCGCTAAGCAACAGAGCACACCCGTCTTTCCAAGTCAGTACCTATAAAGCTCATCTCATTATTTTTCAAGCTATATAGCATTCATTATTATAGCTATTCGTGATATATTTAACTGGTACTTTCGGTGGATAGTTTTATTTCCAGGTTTTTACTTTTGAAAACTATACTGCAAAGCACATATATCTTTGTTTAACAGTGTGAGAATATGGCTAGAGTAGATTGATAACAGCAAAACTGCTGGGTGAGTCAATTTAACTTAGTCTCGAAATTTAGGCTATTCTGCCTTAAGAAGAACCTCAGTCCAGTGACCACGGCCTAAATGACTGCTAAGGAGCTGTTCTGATCCCAAGGAATTCCACTCAGGGGCAACCACTTCGCACGGGCCCCGCACATCTCGACTGAGTGCTGCCCCCATCCATTCAGGCAGAGATTCCTCCAAGCTTAATAACTTCGTAGGTTTCTGTGCCCTTAGTCAGCTTTATATATTAAATAATGAATCAAGAAAAGGAATGAGCCTTCAGTTGGAAAAGTGTATTTCTATGGGCTACAGAGATGACATCGTTATTTGATTGGGAAGATAGTTACGAAGTCTCATGGAAAAAAATGGGGCAGTAGGACCCTGTGTCCTCACTGAGCCCTGATAGTGCATTAAGTTCTACCTGTGTGTTTCACTCAGATTACAATTTCTAGAGATCCCTACCCCCCGTTCCATCCCATGCCTCTTGCCTTCCATTCCTAGTCTGTTGGTCATTTGAGTATCTGCCTAGTCTTTTCAAGTTGAGCCTTTATTTGAAATACATCCCTTGCCCTCAGCCCAGATTCATCCAACATTACATTATTCTAGATTTCCCTTGATTTCAAATTCCGCTGTCTGCCCTCCCAAATGCCTCCCTGTCTCCAGTGCCTGCGGCTAGTTCATCTGGGGATGATGTTCAGGAATCTCCATCTGCCACCATCAAGAGACAGGAGGCCCTAACCAAATAACATGAATAACTTTATACTAGAGATGAAAGCACCATGTTATCACATCTTTAGGATGAGGGTAGTTGGTATAGTATACATAAAGTACTTAAAGCAGCATCTAGAATACAGTAGGTGCTCCATAAATATCGGTTGCCATCGTTCTTATTGTCTGATTCCTTTTCACCAAGCCACCTTCTTGTCTGGTCACTGGCTTCCCTTACAGATTTTATTACAGATTTTATACTGACCAGTCAAGTTTATGGCCCACCAGAGGATCGTATGCATTTGAGTTTCTATGGCAATCTCTTGAGAATTTGGTCAGTGTTATCAAAACTCCCTGGGATGGTTAATTTTACATGTCAACTTGGCTGTGCCATGGTGCTCAGATAATCAGTCAAATATTATTCTAATATTTTCATGAAGGTGTTTTTGAATGAGATTAACATTTAAATCCGAGGACTTTGAGTAAAGCAGATTACCCTCCATGATGTGGGTGGGCCTCGGGCCTCATGCAATCAGTTGAAGGCCTTAACAGAACAAAGACTGACCTCCCCCACGAAGGAATTTTGCCAGCAGACTATCTTTTGACTTGAACTGCAACTCTTCCCTGGGTCTCCAGCCTGCCAACCTCTCCCACTAGATTTTGAACTTGCCAGGCCTCCGCAATCATGTGAGCCAATTCCTCAAAATAAATCCCTATCTAATCTATCTGTCTATCTTTCTATCTATCTACACACCCTATTGGATGTGTTCCCTGTTCTCTGGAGAACCCTGACTAATACACCCGCTAAGTAAGTTCAAATAGCTTTAGCCCTGAGAAAACCAAGGTCAGAGATCTGCAAGGCTGATCACCAGACCTTGAGCAGAAACACCCCCCACGGTATTGCAAGCCTGTGAGCTTTGCATGAGCAATCAGTCGACTGGCCTCCCTCACTGATGTGTCTATCGTGTTTCCCTAAGAATAGCTGCGACACCGGAAATGGGCCGATACTATGATGAAAGGAGAAACTCTAATGTATGGTAATATCAACCAGCTCGTTCTCATGCTGAATTGGGAGGTAGGGGATCTAGGAAAAACAGCAAAGAATTTTCTACATCGTTAACACTAAATTAACATCAAGACTAAAAAATATTAGCTTTCAGGTGTATGAAGAACTGACAACATTCTAATTTCAAACCGAACCTGCTTGGTTTAACATTATACACATAATTTTTAACAAAATTAACTGATTAATAGACATATCAGGTAGAATTGCAGCTTCTGTTAAAACATGTCCTGTGTATGAAAAGAGCCTAGATACAACTGAAATTAAAAATCACATGTTGCAGTTTGCTTAAGAGAGAAATAAATTGAACAGTGCTTTACATTTTTTTCTAAAAATTTCTATGCCTGTAAGCTTATTTTATCACCTGATTATTCCTGTTCACATTTAAAATAAAGGACAAACAAAACTATTCCACTCTCTGCCCTAAGTCCACAGAACCTTGTCACTTTCCTTCAGCATTGGACCCAAGTTACAAGCTCATTTCTTCTTGGACACTCTTGAGAAAAGTCACTCAACTGCTCTGGCTCTCTTGCTTTCTCTATCGTTTAAAATAAATAGTTCATTTATCTCAAAAGACTGCTGTGCGAAGCCAGGTAAAGCATAGAGGAGGTGCTGTGTGGCAGGCAAGCATCTCTGATGATCTCAAATGTTCTAGGAAAAAACAAAGCCAACCGAGTAGCTCACTGGAGGCTTCCCTTGGTATTAATCCCTGGTGTTTCACACTTACAAGGAGTCAACTGTAGTTTTAAAAAAATAAAACTTCTGAGGCAGCTTCATGTTTCTTCTTAGGCCCAGCTGGTTTATGCAAGTTGTGAAAAACTGATGGAAAGAGCCAATGCCTATCAGCAAATCATCCCGCGCACGCCCGCCAGTAAGTATGTGGCTTTGCTGCTGGAAATTTCGACCACCACAAGCACGACAACGCAGGAAACGCACAGGCGTGGCAATCTGTGGCTGTGACAGTGAGATGCTGGGTGTGGAGAAGCTGGCCAGTGTCCTGCCCTTTGGCCACAGGCACTGCAT
Source organism: Indri indri (assembly GCA_004363605.1). Taxonomy (NCBI): domain Eukaryota; kingdom Metazoa; phylum Chordata; class Mammalia; order Primates; family Indriidae; genus Indri; species Indri indri. The sequence continues at coordinate 12,838 of RJWJ010029622.1, read as the reverse complement.
GCTCCTGGAGGTCCCCAACCTGCTGTCCATCCTTTCTATTGCACTGACCTGGCAGGACACACAAGGTACGTTATCTTCGGTTTTCTGCGTCTCCAGGGGAAGGAAGAGAGGAAAGAACAGTAAAAGAAGGAGGCCTGGCCATGACACTCTAGTATATGGAAGCCCAGATAACAGCAGCATTTAGGTACAAAAGCTCCCCAGCCTTCAGTTCTTTCCTTCCCCTTCCACAGCCAAGCAGCTTAGAGGGGGCCCTGCCAAGCTCAGTCTCTTCTGGGTTTACATCCCTTATGCTGAGATTGAGTGGTGGGGGCTGGCCCAGGGTTTCAATGAATCTACTCTATGCAAATGTGAAAACTGATCAATTTGGAGCCATCAGCTGTTTTATTGCACAATCTGGAGGTTAAGAAAGTTGATAGAAACTACAAGTGTTGGCAAGGATGTAGAGAAACTGGAATTCTTACACATGGCTGGTGGGAATGTAAAATGGTGCAGCCCCTGTGGAAAACAGTATGGTGGTTTCTCAAAAAAATTAAATACAGAATTATCATATGATCCAACAATTCCACTTCTAGGTATATGCCCCAAAGAACTGAAAGCAGGACTCAAACAGATATTTGTACCCTTATGTTTGTAGCAGCATTACTCACAAAAGCCAAAAGGTTGAAGCAACCAAGTGCCCACCAACCAATGAATGGATAAACCAGATGTGGTATATACACACAGTGGAATATTATTCAGCTTTAAAAAGGAAGAAAATTCAGACAGTTGCTACAGTATGAATGAACCTTGAAGGCATTATATTAAGTGAAGCAAGTTAGTTACAAAAGGACAAATATTGCATGATTCCATGTATATAAGGTACCTAAAGTAGTCAAATTCCTAGAGACAGAAAGTAGAAAGGGGTTGCTAGGAGCTGGAGAGAGAAGGGAATGGGGACTTATTGTTTAACGGGTACAGCGTTTTAGTTTGGGAAGATGAAAAAGTTCTGAAGATGGATGGTGATAATAGTTGCCCATGGGCCAGGCACGGTGGCTCACACCTGTAATCCTAGCACTCTGGGAGGCCGAGGTGGGTTGATCATTTGAGCTCAGGAGTTCGAGACCAGCCTGAGCAAGAGCGAGACCCCATCTCTACTAAAAATAGAAAGAAATTAATCGGACAACTAAAAATATATAGAAAAAATTAGCCGGGCATGGTGGCGCATGCCTGTAGTCCCAGCTACTCGGGAGGCTGAGGCAGAAGGATTGCTTGAGCCCAGGAGTTTGAGGTTGCTGTGAGCCAGGCTGATGGCATGGCACTCTAGCCCGGGCAAAAGAGTGAGACTCTGTCTCAAAAAAAAAAAAAAAATAGTTGCCCAACAATATGAATGTACTTAATGCCCCTGAATTGTACCACTTAACTTAAAATGATTAAAATGGTAAACTTTGTTATGTATACCTTATAATTAAAAAAGAAAGTGATTATACATCCCAGCTTGTCTGGGGTGGTCCCAGGGGACACTTTTGGCCTGGCATACTTAATATTAATATTAGTGCCCCCTCTTTCCTCTCAGGTAAGACCTTAAGTGACTGTGTCCCTAAGTGGACAACAAACAGTATAAACACTCCAAAGTTAAATAACTATTCAGTGTCATGTAGCTAGAATACAGCAGAGGTATGACTCTTATCCACAAAGCTGCCTGATTCCAAAGCCCATGTTCTTCACCACTGCACACCTAACTGAATCTCTAATGATATTTCCCCACCTGTATATCAAGTTTGCCTGTATTTATTGTCTCAACTCTGCTGGCTCTCGTGGAGCACTGACATACTACCTACTTAGTAAGAAACATTGATTCTCTTACTGCGGATCTCCAAAAATGCTTTTATATTTTTTAAAGGGGAGGGTGAGCAAAAAAATAGAAAGAAACATCACAGACAGATAAACAGAAGGTCTTCTGGTATAATCCAGTGGATTTTAGTATCCAGAATGGTGCAACAGCCTCAGGGACATGTTATAGGCAGTGCCCAACACAGTTGATACAAACACCAAAAGGTCCCTCTCTGATTCAGCTGGTACAAGGTGAGCAATGATGAGCAAACACATGGACCAGAGTGTCTACTCAAGGCAGGGAGCCAACATCCATTTAGTAACTTTGCCTTTGATCAAAAAGGTTCCATTGAAGCTTTTTCCAAACTCACTAGAGAAACTGGAGTAGTGTTTCAAGTCACACAGGTTTCTGGCTCATACAGACCTGTGCTGGGATTCTAATCCTCCCAGTCATTTCCTCCAACGCCCTGTACCCCGATGACTGAAAGTCTCTAATCGTATGAGTCAAAATTCTTCCTCCATAGGGCTACTGTAAGAATTCAGTATTTGTCTGGAGAACATGTAGCATGCTGCTTAGCACCCGGCATAACACTCAGTAACTATTATTACCTAGAAAACAGAGGGTAAGAACCCTTGAGTCTTGGATCCTAATAAGCTTTCATATAGTCCCCAAATTCTCTAAACCCAAATAGTTACTAGCAAAGTAAAATAAAGAATAAATGCCTTCAATAATGCAGATAATCCAGACCTCAAAGAAGGAGGCCTTTGAAGGAACCCAATATTATCTATAAAATTGCCTCAATTTTCCACTGTTATTTTGCTCCTCCAGGGTTGGTGTGAAACTTCCAGTCCTATTTCCAATGGTAGCCAGTGTTCACCCACTTGCAGAGAAATCAGATGGCCCTGAAACACAGGGCCTTGTCCACGTCACAGAGACCTGCTGAGACAGTAACGCAGAGCCGACCTGGAATACCCGGTTCTCCGAGTGTTTAGGATTCCAGGGCTGGTCCGTGATCATGATGTTCAACCCCTGTTCCCCATCCTCGCGCTCTCCCACCAGAGACTCCAATCAGCTCTGCTGTGTAGCCTCTTTCTGTATTCAAGACATGATAGGCTAAGTGTGTAATCCAGCCCCTGGGAAGGCCTGTTGCAATTTTAAACATTTTATAAAAACTGTTTACAATGCCTAGCAGCACTCTGGCAGCAGGTGATCTTCATGCACAGGAAGAACAAACATATCGTACATTTATGTTTTTGCCTCTGCAGTTTTATCTTTTTCCTTTTATTTTCAGTTGACATGTAATAATTGTACGAAATATTGCCTCTGTAGTTTCAAAAAATAATATTTAGCTGTTCCCCAGGGCCCTGCAGAGGGTGGTTTTCATGGGATCACTCCAGCCACACAGGCATCTGGTGGTCATGTGGTGCCTGCTGATGAGAAAATCCTGCCTCTCCCAGTGACCAGCGGGCAGGCACTGGTCTTGAGAACTGCACGCATTTTGGAGCATGCAGTTACTCGATAGCTATAAAAATAAGCACAGAATTTCTATCACTGATTATGCCAAATAAACATCATCTATTTTTGTACCAAAACAATGCTTGAAAGTGTTTATGGGAATAATCTGATATTTAGTATATATTTTCTTAATCAAAAGTGTGAAAGCTTTTTTTTTTTTTAGCAGAGTGAAAACATGGAAGGTACGTACAAATTCATAAAGGAATTGTTGCCGAACCATTAGAAGGGGCATCAAATAACACAGGTCAGAGAACACCAAACAAATGGAAGAAGGGATGGAATGAAGCAGAATAAAACATTCTGGAGCCGTTATAATAAAACAGAAGCCTGGGGAACAGGTCTTAACCAGCTGGGAAAAGTCTGTTGTTCCTGGGAACACTTCTTGAAATGTGGTCACCGTCCTCAAACCAAACACTGCTCTCATCCCACTGACATGAAAATGCCTTTCATATGCATTGGTATCAACAAATCACAGAGATAGGCTTTGGGTAGACTTTGCTTATGCATTTTGAAGTCTAAATTTCATCACACACAGTATCTGTTCCTCTCTCACAGTTCCCATCATGATACTCGTTACATTATACGTCTCTGCATTCACAAAGCCCAGATTCAAATCCTGGCTCCAAATTCCACAGCTGTGTGGCATTGGATAAGTTGATTAAAATGGAAATAATAATGGTACCTACTTCATTGAGCTATTAAGAGGACATAGTTAATATACGCAAAGTGGTTAGAACAGTGCTTGGCACTGTTTTCATTACTGTAAATATCTTGGAGGATAAGATCACTCAGTATGATTACAATTATTACAAATAAATAAATAAGCTACATCCATATATCATTAACAATTAAGCTTTTTAGAACAGAGTGTGTTATATAAAGTACAACTAGCTTAATGAGAATAAACATAAGGGTAATGATTTAGTTACATGATTTTGAGGTTGTTTACTATTTCTTAGTCAAACATAAAATACTTTATGGCATCATTCAAACACAAAAGCAATAATTTGCCACGACTTGGAGGTCTGCAAATGTATCATTCTTGCACTAAAAAGTCTTTTTTCCATCAGCTTTTTTTTTTTTCTTGGAGACAGGGTGTCGCTCTGTCACCCAGGCCGGAGTGCAGTGGCACGATCATAGCTTACTGCCGCCTCAAATTCCTGGGGCTCAAGAGATTCTCCTGCCTTAACGTCCCAAGTAGCTAGGACTACAGGTACATGCCACCACGCTGGCTAATTTTTTTTTTTTTTTCGTAGCGATAGGGTCTCGCTATTGTTGCTCAGGCTGGTCTTGAACTCTTGGTCTCAAGCAATCCTCCCACCTTGGCCTCCCAAAGTGCTAGGATTACAGGCATGAGCCTCCACCAGCTCTTGAAGGTTTGTGTAACTGAAAGTGGATTCTGTCTATAAAATTTAAATAATGTTACTTTTTATATTTTTTTGACACTGCAAGCTACTTTATACCTTTGTTTCATTATTTGCTCTCCTATATCTCTTCTTGTCTGACTTGTTTTCAATTTGGATCACCATAAATTTAGCCTTAACAAACCAGCTTCAGATTTATATGGGAAAGTAGGGAGTACACACTGTTTTGAAGTTATTTTTCATTACTCAGAGAATTCCAGATATGGACATTCCTAGGTCTTCTGTACTGCAGCTACTCAAGGAAAAACATTATGTTCAGTTTTCCTTAATACCTTGCTTAGCTTCTAAACTGTATCATACAAAAATATCTAGGGTTTCTTGTTCCTTAGTACGTAGAATTTGATTTTCTTTCAAAACCAAAATCCTTTGTTCTATTAAAATCTGTACCAATTTTATCCTGTGTGGATAAGAAAACAAGCAATAGTAATAGATACAGAACTTGTTCAAACTTAAAACAGCCTCCACTGGCTTCCCACCCTTACCTTCTAGATCATTTTTCAATCCTCCCGGACAAAACAACAGTGATAAGTAGCAGTCATCCTCGCTATAAATATCCTTATGTATTAGTAGCCCATAAACATATTTTATCTAGCTGACACATTTTTAAACGTGGGTTATCATTTTAAAATCTGGACATTTGATATAAAAATTTGGATTTTCTGTTTCTTTTTAAAAATCGCAAGTTCCCTCATTGGTAGGACCGCATTCTCTACATGGCAAACGGTTATCTGGAGCTGAACAGCTGCTCCCTTCAAGGCAGTGTGAGTTTCCAGTGCCAGGGAGTATGGGGGAAGGGGTGCTCATCGCGCCCATTGATGTTACTGCCTAATCCCTGGAGGGATCTGAGATCGCAACTTCTGTTCTTCACCCTGAAGCGCTTTTCCTAGTTTCTTCCAAGGATGAAGTGCCATCATGATTCCAGCATTTTAAATCCACATACTTCGATCCAACAGTTCTACTCCTGAAGAAACTATGGGAGAGCAGACACGTACATATGGGTGTCCACTATAGCATTGCTTCTCACAGCAAATCAGCCTATCGGTAGGGGCTGGCTGAAGACATAAGTCATGGCAAATCCCTGCAAGAAAACGCTGGAGAGTTCCCAAAAGCAATAGGGTACATCTAAGCATATCGAAATGGGAATATGTCCAAAATATATTAAGTGGAAAAAAGCAAAGCAGAGAAAAGTATGTAATCTATGATCTGATCTATGGAGGAAATGACTAGATATATTAATACATGCATGCAGTTCAAAATTTTAGAAGAAGGTAGAAGCAACTTTTTTAACCATATTACTTTTATATTTAAAAGGAAGCACTATGAACGGGGATATTTCAAATCATTTCATAATAAGTATCACCAGTCTTCATGTTATTTATTTGGTCGCCTGTCCTGGTAATAGAGTTCCTCCCCAGTCAAGCTTGACTCCATTTCTTGGGCAAGGAGAAGAAAAAGCCTCTAGATGGCCCCTCACACCAGGCCCAAGGACCAGCCCAGAAAAGACACAAAGGGCCACTGTGCAAGCTGTGCTTACTGAGAGCGCTTTGGAGCTCGTGTTGCCTCCCCTGCTCTCTTTTGAAAAGTAGAGAGAAGCAGGGCAGAAAGGCAGGCACTCCTCCAGGGAGAGCTCTCAGGCCCAGCTCCAAATGCATTTTCAAGCCCCTTCCACATTTTCATGGGGCCCTAGTGTCAGAGGAAAAAAGAGAGAGAAAGAAAGATGCCATACATTATTTCCCTGTTGCTGTTACTGCTTTGGGCAGGATTGGGAAAAAAGAGGAAGAAAAGAAAAGAACTAATTCCATTTACACCAGCAGAAACTCTAATTGGTCAACACAATACAAAAGTGTAAGAATTCACTCTTCCCATTAAAGGAAAAGAAGGCCACGCATTCCACGTGCTCAGGAAGGATAGCCAAGGAGTGCTATTCTCAGCAGAGGCTTGGTCATTAGAAGGATGCTACGCGTCAATAGCCACCGCGGGACTCTCCAGCTCACCCTGCCCTGAGCCTCAAGGACCAGGGGCAACTATCAGCCCTTCCCCGCCATGTGATTTCCCACCTCTATCCCTTCAAAGGCATCCAAGTCGCACCAGAATAAAAGGACCAGGACACACAGCACTTCTAGAAGTTATCACCTCCTGCTAAAATATGTTTTTTGGAGAAAATAGCTAGCCATTACTTAGCAAAAATCAAGAAACTTAGATAGGGAACAGAGGAGCCCCATGGGGCCATCCTTCCCACTACACGCACTGGTATTTTTTCCAGAGCCAGAGCCTGGGGTTCTGTCTCCCTGCTCTTCTCTGTAACTACCAAGTACAAAGAAGCATGTAGTGTGTATCCAACACAGACGTCCATTCAGAGCTAACTGATCAACACAGAAGCCAGAAAAGCTAGGCGGCACGATTTGGAAAATGATTCTTGTATTCTACATAATACTCTAACACTACCTCCGAAAGAAAGGAGAAAAAACACAATCCTCTTGGCTGTTTTCTCTTAACTTAAACAGTTCTCTCCTTTTCATATTCTAGTGTTCTCATATCCATAACTTTGGATTTAGAGGCATTACAAGGGTTCAAGCCTTATGACAAGACTGATCTTAAATGTGGTGGATCCACTGCTGTCTGACCAATATGCACAATTTAAGAAGCTTTAAACAGGAAAAAAAAAAAAAAAACTAACTCAGGCCTCACAAATTCAGAATTAGTGATAACACAAAGCAGTCTCCGCACTTCAGTCTGAATCATCTGACTGCAGCTTGCTAAACAACTGGAAGGATTAGAGATGGACTGTTTAAGCCGTTTAAGACGCTAAACTAGCTTCACATCCTTCAACAGCATTGCCTTGCGTGTAATTTTGAACCATTCAGGTAATAATTAGAAATGAGTCATATCTGTGTAGGAAGCAGGTCAATCAAGACTAGCTATAATTAGCGACTAGTGATAATCGATGCTGCTAAAACATCTGCCCTTCACTTCAAATATCTCATCCTTCCTTCTTTTTGTTACTTCAAGCTGGTCTTCCCAGAATTGCTATTTTTCAGTATACGGCGCCATCTGCACACAGTGAGATGTCAAATGGTGCTTACCTCTGAGTCTTTGGACTGCTGATTACGAATGACTATCAAATTGTACAGGATTCTGTCATCATCTGCTTCCGTGTGGGACACATCATGGGGGATACTCCATAAATTCTTTTCATCGTCTCTTGCCAGAGTTGCTCCGAATGAGGAATATGGATTGCCATCACTGTGGCATAAAAAAAGGGAGGATGAGGGGTTTTTGTTATAAAATGTTAATGACACAGGTATGCAACATACAATATAAATAAAAATATATAATGTGGTCTATAAATATATATTTATATCAAAAAGGTCTGAATTGTCTTTAATAATTAAGCACAACATAATAGAACAGTGAAAATAGACCAAACATAAATAAATAAATAAATAAGTTACTTTAAAAAGAGCAGAGAAGAGAGGTACCTAGGCACCTGGGCAGAGGCCATCGTTACAGTTAAACACAAAATTCAGCACCGAGTTCCCCAGCAGCTAAGACAAAACAAGAAATCCAACGGGGAACAGAATTCTTATGTGATTAAAAGAAGGAAACAACATGAAGAAAAGAAATTTTACTGGCTCTGATTTCAAGGAGGCACAGCAAACTTAGAGGAGAATGATATATAACATCTATCAAATGTCTTACACCAAGAAAACTAAGTAAAAATATGCATATCCAAATATTTTCAATAAGCAATGCAAGATGCTGGGCATGAATTTCAGTGGTCCCGTTTTGGATACCTATTTTATGATTTATCCTTCATAAGGTAGCACCTGTGTTTGGGCTCATGGAGGGGGTCTGTGACAGGGAAGCACATCTAGGACATGCCTGCACACAGCCCCACACAGCTTCTGTGGCAAGGGCAGGTAGGGCCATGCTGGGCTATTTACCTCTAATAATATGTATGAAGCACTGACTACACGTTAATCACGGGGCTCAATAAAACTGTGAGCAAAACAGACGCGATTCCTGTCCTTGGACCTCAGTAGAGTCTAGTATGGGAAACACATTAATGAACGATCACTGACTACATAATAAAAACCGAGATAAGCGCCGTAAAGCGGGGAGCTCAGGGAGCTGTGAGAGCACATGCAAGAGGCTGATAGAAAATCCTAGAGGAGGTGGGCATCAGAGAGGTACTGTGACGAGGAGGTGCTTCAGCTTTAAGTTGAAAGACAGGAACAGAGTTGCAGGCAAGGAAACAACACGTTTAGAGGCCAGGGTGGGATGAAATGGGGTGTGCGCCACTGGGCATTGGCCAGAGCACAGAAGGGAAGCTGGAGGGTAGCTTGAGGCTAGACACACAGGGCTTTGTGGGCCGTGTTTTCTACCATTCTTCTGTTGTGGTCTATGTTCCTAAACGCACGGTGAGGCTGGGAAGGGTCTTAAGCAGGACCGTGAGGTGACATGGACAGTATTACATCTTCAAAGACTTACATCTGGCTGAAGTGTGGAGAATGCGTCACAGAGAGCAAGAGTAGATTGGGGAGATTCTTTAAGATGCGGTTGAGGCAACTGGGGTGAGAAAGGACAGCATGAGGATGAGAATGACGGCGCGGAGCTGAAGACAAGTGCACCCTTCAGGACTATGGAAGGTAGAGTCCAGGGGATTTGGGGATGAACTACGCGGGGACAGGGAGGACCACAAGGAGGTGGTGGGAGAAGTGAATGACCACTCTGGCTCTGGCTTATTTACCCGCATGATGACAGATGCCGTGCTCAGAGGCGGAGCTGCGATGTCCCATGGCCACAGCTGGTGAACACACCTGCAGGTGTGGCATGATGGCATAGAGGACAGGCAGAAGCAGCCTGCACGGGGAAGGTGGGTAAGAGTGACAGCTGGGCTGACGGACACGTTAAAACGTCAAAACGTCAATGAACACCAGATACTCAGAAGTTGGCACCAAGGAAATCTCGCAACAGGAAGCAAAGTGCCAGTCACCAGGTTGGGGTTCAGCAGCAGGAACCTGCCCAGCAGGGGAGAGGCTCCAGTGCTAGTGGTGGGGGACAGGTCAGGCTGCCGACCATGGCCTCGGGCTTGCGAAGACAATCAGGGCCCACTTGTAAAACTTGGGGTGAAAAGTGGGGGCAGGGTGTGGCAACCACAGCCGACAAGAGGCCAGCTAGCCGCATCCACACAGGGTTAGAGACTGGATGCTGAACAGTGCTCCTCGAATCCCTCTGGCTGCGCGTCAAAGGTGTAGGGTCTGGGACTGGGCAGAGTAATCAGTCTTATGGGGAGAGGAGCAACCTATGGAAAATGTGACCTGGCTGAGCCACACTCTTCTGAGAACCGCATCATTTTCACTCGGGCTGCCTCACAGGCTGGAACACAGACAGCCCCACAGCCTGGCTCTTTTTAAGAATGATGAGCTAAGGCCGGGCGTGGTGGCTCACACTTGTAATCCTAGCACTCTGGGAGGCAGAGGCAGGAGGATCCCTTGAGCCCGGGAGTTTGAGGTTGCTGTGAGCTGTGATGACGCCACTGCACTCTAGCCGGGGTGACAGAGTGAGACTCTGTCTCACACACACAAAAAAAGAATGATGAGCCAGTGAAAGAGCAGGTGAATGATGCCGTGGTGCCCAGCCCATGCAGGCAGGAATGAGCATGCCATATTCATTCATTCATTCTGCTGTTTGTTTACTCAACAAACATGGAATGGATGCCTGCTGAATACTGGGCACTGGCTGGGTGCTTTTGGGACATGAAGATAAACAGGACATCCTCTCGGCCTCTAACATGACTACGATGCAATGATGTAAGTACAACTTTTTTATTAATAAAAGTACACAGAATGTTGGAAGAGCAGAGAGGAAGAAGTGGTAAATTTCGTGGGATGAGAAGGAAGTTCAGGAAGGGTTTCAGGGAGAGACAACATCTAGCCTGACCTGAGGACTGCACAGGCTTTCACCGGGAAGAGGAGCCAGGGGTCAGCTCAAGCAGGAGCAGCATGTGGCGGCTCCAAGGGCCCACAGGCTGGGGACCCCAAGTATTCCTGCCTGACGACAGCACGTGGTGCACAGAGCAAGGGAAATGGAGGGACATGAAGAAGAAAAGGTAGTTTGGGGACAGACCAAAGATAGTGCCAGAGTCCAGGCTTCATTCTGTGAACCGTGATGAGCTATCAAAGGGATTTTGAGCCTTGTCAGGTCTGGGCTTTACAAAAACAACTCTGGATGAAGAGGGAGCAAGGAGATGGTTTAGGAGGTTGTTAAGTCAACTGTCACAAGAGAGCAGGTGTGGTTTGCACGCCACGCTCCTTGAGGTCCCAGTGTCAGAGGCCTCGGGGCCATGGCGGGGCAGGAGTGGAGGAGATGGGCTGTCCTGGCTGGAGAAAGAAAGAAGCCCACAAACTAACCACAGCCAGAGCAGCTGCTCTATGACCATCTTCTTTCTTAGAGCTGCAGGGAAGATTCTTCCAGGCATAGGAGAGGTGGGGATCTATTGCTAAACAAGTAGATACGTAGTTGTAAATGTTTCGGAACAGTGATTAGGATGAAAGAAAGCAAGACTGAGAGCCAGGGAAATAGCAGTGAGAGTGGAAGTGTGAGGCCCGACTCCAGCAAGACCTATTCCTGGGGGTGGCACGGAGGTGCCAGAGAGAGGGCTCAAAGACCATTGGTGAGGGTGACGCCTTTAACTGGGACACAGGGGGTGGAAGCCAAGGCTGACCTTTCAGCTTGCAGGACATTCAGGGAGATGCCAGGGATCTAGGCTCAGGGGAGAGCTCTAGATGTGGAGAAAAGGATATACATTTCATGGCACCATGGGAGCACATCAGAGGATCAGAGGCACAGACTGAGACCCAGGAGTGAGGAAAGACCTTAGGGGAACAGGAGAGTGGAGAGAACAGGTGAGTCAAGTGGACATCAGGTGGACACCGGAGGGGTGTCAATAAGATGAAGGGCATGGACTCCAATTTCTTTTTGCGGCCAATGATAAACCACCACTGTATCATATAATACATTCAGCGCCTGAACCAAGGGTGCCGCATCCCCTCCCTGGTGTTATACAATCACCCGAGGCGGGAAGGGTGGGTGGCATTAGCCCACCTTGCAGATAGGGACAAGCTGCTTGGCTTCTCCCTGGCCAGGCAGCCAGCTAACAGTCCTCTCTGCACGAGGTCCCTGACGGTGAGTCTCGGAGCAGCCACGTGTCATCTACTCAATACCCAAATGCCCTGCCTGGGATGCACCACAGTGAGCTCGGATAACGACCATGTGTGTGGATGCTCCCTGTGCAAACCAGCAGATGCCCCAGCTTCTCGCAGGGACAGCACCCTCCCCCCAGCCGGGGGCACAGCTTCCACCAGCAGCTGTGACCACGGCTGCTGACATGGCAGATGCACCTTTGACACAATGAAACCCTAGTACTTTCCTGATGCCGGGCTTTCATCTTTCCCCACATTTGTTTCATTTTTATAAGTCTTGTCTCCTCAACAGGTTGGTAAGTTCCTGGAAGGCAAGGATCGTACCCAGCATTTCTTCCCCTCCCCAGATCACCATGCAGATCACCATGTACCAGCACGGAGCAGTTGCTTTAAAAGTACTTGTTGAGTGGAACAAACTGCACTGTTATCCCAGTCTGCTGAAGGAAACCCAAACATAACTCATTGTCACCACTTTTAAAAATTTACCTAAAGCAGTAGGTTTAGAAATGAGCCAGTATCTACCTGAATAATCAGTAAAAGTAAGATTTGACCATGAATAATCTAGCCACTTTTTGCTTTACTAAACCACAATTTCTTTTCCTGTTCTGAGAAGGTTATCGTATTTGAGAAGATTTTCCTGTTTTGAGAAGCTGTCTCCCTGGCCAGTCCCCCAACCTCTCACAACCTCTCTCTCTCTTTCTCTATCTCTATCTCTACCTCTCTCTCCTCTCTCCAGCTGTCTTTATCTTTGTCTCTCTTGCTCTCCTATTTATTTCTCCTCTCTCTAGCTGTCTCTGTATCTCTCTGTCTCTCTCTACTCTCTCTCTCCCTCTCCCTGCTCCCCAACACACACACACACACACACACACACACACACACACACA
>RJWJ010029621.1:0-20482 GCA_004363605.1 Indri indri | reverse complement strand
TATTTTTGCAAGTCCTTCAGATGATTCTGAGGCACACTGGAGTAGACTATAAGCTCTTCGAGGTTAGGAACTCTGCTTCCTGGGCTTTCATCACACTTGGATTTTCAGGATAATTCCAACTAGTTGAGAATGAAGTATACAGTACTGTGTCCCTACTGCTCCTCAATTCACACTGAAGATGGTATTTGTCATAGTTTTTTTTCCCCTTACAGGATTGTTTTTACTACCTATAGAATCATAGAGCTAAAAGGGACCATAGAAATCTCTCAGGCAATTCTCATTTTATCAAGGAGAAAAACGAGAGCCAGTTTCGGTGACCAGCTTGGGCTCCCATGACTTTCTTAGAAAAGTGACTACACGTGGATTCTTCTGGACCCTAGGCCAGGTCTGCTTCTAGGTGGCTCTGTTGAACATTACAAAATAAGGTGTGACCCTCAAACCCAGAATGAAAAATAAATTCTGGCAGGCCTAATACAAATGGAGGTGAGGCAGAGAGTGAAAAGGTGTCTTTTTCTTCTTCTCAAGATGCCCAGCGAGCTCAACTGTCTGTTAAAAGCAGAGTTTTTATTATTCAGAAACACGCTTTCTCAGCCTTAATGAAAGGAAGCAGTTAAATGAAGGCGAGTCAGGGCCTAGCCATTCTTCCTAAATGTGGATAAGACTAAGACAAATTCAGCCACCCAAGTAGGATACCTTGGTCTCCTTGGGAACATTGATATCTACATTGTACTCTTTGATAAACTATAATTTTGTGCCAAATGGCTATTACATTTGAGAAGGCTAGATGTGATCCATGGTATAGCTGAGCTAAATAAAACTGAACTATACTGTCACACGTTCCATTCTCTTTGGAAGAGCTTTCAAGTGATTTGCAATGCAGGCCTACTGGATAGAGTGACTCTCATTTTCCCAGTGGGAGAGTTCGTTACCGTTGCATATGGATGGCCACAGGAGCCCTGGAGACGGCACTTAGAGATTGTTAGCCATGCAATACAAAACCCTTTGCTACTACGAGAATTAACATGGAGTTGCTTCAGTGGCTGCTCACTGTGCTTCTTTCATCACATAATTTTTACTTCTTGCCGAAAGTTGGTGCCTAGCGAAGCCATGTTCCTGAAAGGTTCCCCAATGAGTTGCCATCTGTCAAAAGTGAGACATTCTGCCACCTTTATAATGAACACTAGCAGGCACCTAACACTTAAATTCTCACACCTTCTGTAACACAGAGCTCTGGAAAAGAGGAGCAGCTCTTCCCTCCAAGCTCTCTCTTCTTCAGAGGCGTGGCCATCCTGGGATTATTAGAAACTAAGAAGAAATGCAAATGTTTGCTCTGGAAGAAAGAGATTTACAATGACCTCCCAGGGAACTGTCTAAATCAACACCTCTCATTGTTGGTATTTTCCCCACTGTAGATCTCTGCATCAGTTTTCAGGAACTCCCACTCTATCCAGAGGGACCAGTTTCAACTCTTGCCATTCTACTGCGAGTATACCACAAAGGTATGTAATTTCCAGGCACTTTTCATCCAGAGAAATCTTTCCGTGCAACAGTGGATTTCATGAAATTATAAATAGGCACTTGGTGAATGAATGGATGAGGGAACGAATAAAACATTTCCAAACTCCAACTTTCAAGGATGGTATAAAAGAGTTAGTAAAATTGGAAACAGACTAAATATCTGTCAATGGGGAAATGGCCAGATAAAATTATTGGCCCATTCATTTTATGGAATTCTACATAGCAGTAAAATTAGGTAAAGATATGCACAGCAATTTAGAAAGCTCTTCAAGTCATGTTTGTAAGGGAAAAAAGCAAGATGCAGGAAGATACATAGAATATGTTACTATGTATAAAGCAAACAAGAAAAAACTATAAAGCACGTTTGCAATTACATAGTAAAATATCTGGAAAGATACACATAGATTTAGCAGGAAGGGGATCAGGATTGGTGAGGGTAATGGCTAAAGGGAGAGAGAGCCTTATGTCTAATATAATTTTTTTACAAAGTGAGTATATTTTATGTATTAATATTTCTTGCAAAATTAAATATGAATTAAAAGGCTAATGATATTTTCATATGATATGAAAATATATTTAATGATAAATCAATCAACAATTATATTCTTGGTCATGAGACTGAAGCCTTTGGAAAGCTGGGACTATCTCTGTTCATTTTTGTGTCGTGGGTACCTAGCATAGAGCCTAGAACATGACAGATATTCAATAAATATTTGTATAAATGGGTAGGATAAACATTTTTACAGTGAGGTCAATATAATAACATATTAAATTTTTCTTGCATGATTTAGAATTTTTTTCTTCCTTGAATCTCTCTCATATTAAGGTGTCTGTGTCAATTTAATCACGTGATTGGCCCTCCTGGTTCTCCGGTTAATTCCCGTGATTAAGATAATCAAAATAAGCCATCTCCACTTCACATTATGAGTATTAGTCTATCTAAATCTATTGCAGTGCATGGTGAGCACAGTTAGTAATAATTTATAGTGTATTTCAACAGTGCTCAAAGAATAAATTTCTTACATTCTCATCACAAAAAAATAAGTTGGTAAGAAGGTGGATATGTTAATTAATTTGATTGAATCTTTCTATAATGTATACAAAGATCAAAACATCACACTATAGCCCATAAGTATACACAATTATTAGTTGTCAATTAAAAATAAATTTATTTTAAAAAAGAAAGAAAAAAAAGGGAGTGTGAACATGATGCTGGTGGTGTCTGGTCAGTGGACCTGCTTGGTGACACTATAGGTGGCTGTTATTGAATGTGTGAATGGATAAGTGAATGAATCATAATTGATCCAATTTAAATGATGAAGTCACAGAAGTAAAATTATCTAAACCATCTCAAAAAAGCTCATTAGTGTTGCATGTAAAGTAGAGGCCAGCAGAAACATCAACAAAAGAGCTCAGCCAACCTGGTAAAACGGTGTCAAAAGTTCCAATTCCCAAAGTCCACAAGAAGGTCCATAGCATAGTAACCCAGGAAAAATTCAGAAGTGAGTTGATATATAGAAACATAATATCCAGATAGTTGATATTTATCATTTTAAGTGCCAAAATGGACTGGAATAATTTGACAAAAGCATTTTTTCTAAGGCAAGTCCAAAAAAAAAAAATACAATACATATTTCTACCTAGAGACTTAAAATCACTGTTTGTAAACATCCGTCCTTGTAGTCTGCATTTAATGATATCCTAGACGGATTTGTATAGCTGAGGATGCCCCAGACTGAAACTCTTTAAAATATTCTTCTATGAGTCTCGTTCAGTTTTTTTGTTTCTTTTTTGCCTTCAGTGACCACTTCTTTGTGGTTGTCAGCACCCTACCTCTGGCTGGCTTCTGTCCACAATCTCCCCACCCTACCTAATTTAACATTTGCCTATTGTGACATGGAAAGCCAGTTAAATAAACTCGTAGTACCGTATGTAAAGTACAGGCAAGCAGTCCCTGAGTGGGGGTGCCGGGCTGTCCTTCAAGTACCTTTACAAGCGAGCTTTAGTAAATGAACCATCATCTCTTCAGCTTCCTCTTTCATTCACTACCTGGAAGATTGGGTGGGTGAGGTGACTAGAAAACATAGCTTTGAGCTAAGTTAACTGTTACTGGATAAAGCGATTCATATTTTTACCACAGCATTCCTGAATGGCTGGACCTTTCGGAAAATGATCCAGTGGAAATTC
Source organism: Indri indri (assembly GCA_004363605.1). Classification (NCBI taxonomy): domain Eukaryota; kingdom Metazoa; phylum Chordata; class Mammalia; order Primates; family Indriidae; genus Indri; species Indri indri. The sequence continues at coordinate 16,777 of RJWJ010029621.1, read as the reverse complement.
TTCTGGCTCTGGGGTTTGGTGCTGATGAGCCGGACATCTGCTCCCAGATCCCAGCCAGATTCCTTAGTTGTGGCTCAGCTGCCAGAGGAATCAACATCCATGTTTTTCTTGAAGCTCAAAAGCAGCGAATGAACATTGAGAATCCTAGCTCGTATGGTAAGTGAGGACCATGTGTCACGTGCATCCCTCAGCAATGGCAATGAGTGGTCACATGGGCCACAGTAAAGTAATAGAGGGGACAGGCCAGGAGATTGTTTGCAGTAGCATTCGACTCCTCTATCCCGGTGACTTAAAACAGCAAAGTTTTTGTTCTTGATCACTCTGCATGTCCGACTTGGATTGGTATGTGTTTGGAAGAAGGGCGTATCTGCTCCATGTCACCCTCCCTCAGGGACCTGGCCCCCAATCTGGAAACTCACTAGTTGCAATGACAGGGAAAGGAATGGAGAATGATACTTGGCTCCTAAATACTGTGCTCATACACACCTCACATCTGTCCAGACTTCATTGGTTAAAATAAGTCACATGGCCACACTTAACTCTAAGGGGGTGGGAATGTGCAATCCCACTTTGTGCCCAAAAGGAGGAAAACTGGCAGCACTCGTGAGCAGCACTAATATATACCATAGCCACACACCAGGAGGCAGAGCAACCAGCACCTGACAAGGCTTACTGTGAGTCATTAAGTGAAACCCTAAATTCCTCACTATATGAGGCTTAGAACATTATAGTTTATACCGTCAGCTATAAGTGGTAGTTATTAATGCCTCCAGATTTGTGGATTAACTATTTCAAAACCCTGTAGTGATCATGCATGCTGCTGTATTTCCCCAAATGGTGTTCAGAATACTTTTCTCTAGGACATTACTAAGGATGTTCTTGGGATATGTGTACCATGCCCAAATAACGAAGGGGAAAGATGCCTTGCAGGTCAACAGATTTATTTCCTTCGGGGTTTATTTAACATGCTAAGGTGCACCTTCAGTCTCCTAGAAAATTCAGTGCAGTATTTCAAACACTTTCAAATACAGAATGCCCCTTGAAAAAGCATTGAAGAACATCTCCCCCCATGGAACAGAGTTTGAGGGATTCGGGATGGGGAAAATGACAAAATTCTGTTCCTGAAATAAATTCTTTTAAATAAATAAATTCACGGAAAGGAAAATCAAGTGAGGCAAAGTGTTTTTCTCAAACAACTATCTGGAACGGGGACTTCACTTGGAGTTCACATTTTAGTTCCTGTTTGTCTTGTTTTCATGTGTGCTGAAATGAGTTTTTAAAGAAGAGTATATAAACCTGAAGGTGTTATAATGTAATGTTTCTTTACTTTCCAGAAGCAATTAATATATATATTTTTTTGTTATCTCCTCTTCCAAGCAGCACAGAGATACAAGTTCTTTGATCAATTCTTTATTTGGGGAAAATAATAACACTTACCAATATTTGAGTAGCGTTTGAGCTGATCTATGAAGTAAACATTTTACAGATGAAATGACACATGGATTATAGAGGAACTTGGAGTTGGCCCCCGATCCTGCGCTCCCTCGCTCACTCTGATTTCTACTGCTTAACACTTTTGAGTCAAGAAAGCTGAGAAGGTCATATGTAAAACAAGCAATAATAAAACTAGCTGGCTGTTCAAAAGATAGAATGAAAAATTATGTCTCATTCAAAGTCAATACGAAAGGTTTAAACTTGGGGAATGAGAATCAATTAGTCCATTGTTGAATCTACCTAAAGGCAAAAATAAAAGAAAACACTCATCCAACACTTTAGGCTATTGTGTTCTCTGAATTGACTTAACCAATTAAAGCGATAGGTTTTGTCTTAGTCTAAATATAAAAACCTGCTATGGATGGATGTAAGGCAACCATAAAGGCTGAATTATGAGTCAATTATACCCTTTAGCTCACAAAAGAGATTTAGTTTCAACTACAGCTTAACTTAGGGGGGAAATGTAATCAGAATTATTCTGAAACATCCAGAACCCAAGAGTTCCTATAAGTCTTTAAAAAATATCACCGTCCTCTGTGAGAAATCCATCACATTTTTTTTTTTTTCAGTAGAAGGATGATTAGTCAGCAGCTTCTCCTTTCAGATGAAAGAAACAGGTGGGCCTAAGGATATGCTTGTGGGAGTCAGCAGTATTGCTGTGATGTTACAAACAACACCACAGACAGCATCCTTGCCCACCCATGTGGCCCTTGGCCAGTGCTGAGTTATGCAGTCCCCCATGCTATCGCTGGGGTTGAAAGAAGGCCATGCAATAAAAACAAAATAATTTGTTTTTATTATCATGATTTTATTATCTTGAGATACCAAAAATATTTTCACCATTTTTTTCAAATTGACAATGTGTTCCCAAATTAGCCCTTGCTGCATTAGGTCTCTTCTATATGCTAATTAAGTCAATATTATATTTGCATAGCACCTAAATGATCTGAGGCCAGATCATCCAGGAAGGCTTACAAGTTGAGGAGCTGGTTTGTTTTGAAAGGCCGAAGAGTTTTCACATTAATGACTATCTTCTCTTAAAAGATTGCAAACGGTATATTCCCTTCATAAGTCTTGCTTATTTTAACAACTGATACTTACATAGCATGGTTGTTTTACAACTTTGCTTTGATGCTCACAAGAGATGTGAAAGATACATAAGATGGGTATGATTCCCCTAGATCAAAAAACCGTCTGTTTACTCTGTGCCTTGCACAGGGCTGAGCCCTATATATTTATTAGTTTACACCAAGCTCAAACTTCCAGTGAGTGTTTGCCCTGGGATTTGGATCCAGGCCTTCTGACTCCATATATCATGATCTTTCTGTTACAGCCCAACCAGGTTCTTTGCCTGCTGCTCAAGAGGAAGCCAATACACTGGAACATCAAGGGTTACAGCAAAGTAAGAATTTAATATCGCAGGTGCCACGTGAGGGGATAGGAGGAATTTCTCAAATCTGGCTTCCCAAGAATTTGGGAGAAAGGGTTTTTAAAGATAGTTTGGGGGGCAACAGGCTAGGAAATTGGTTCTGTAGATTGGTGGGGGATGTACTCATAGGATTGGGAAGCAGAGTTTATCTTCTCAGTTGGGAGATTTCCTGCGTGGGGGTCTCAAGGCTGTTGGATCTGTTCCCACGCTTATCCATGGGTCTGGTTGGTGTCAGTGGGTCCCCCCAGAATGCAGAGTCTGAAAAATACTTCAAAGAGCAGTCTTAGGCTTTACAATAGTAACGTTATCTAGAGAAGCACAAGTCCTTAGGCTTTACAATGGCAATGTTATCTGGAGAAGGAGTGGGGGAGTCACAAATCTTGCACCTGTCAGGAAGGACAGTGGCATTAAGCAGGAAGCAGTTACAGAACCAAGGAAGTTAGGGAGCAATGGCTGGTTACCTTCTGGCTATCTCTATACTTGCATGAAAATCAGACTTCTATTACTTTTTATATCTTATGTCTCTACATAAGGTTTCATTTCCACTCTCTCAGGTGGCAGTATAGATGGGGATGATGGAGGTGATGAAGGGGATATCCACCACATACAGCGGTGGAAGAGTACTCAGGTCACTTGATGTTGACAGAGCTGGCTTCACTCTACAACATTTAATTTATTACATGTTAGTATATAGATTCACCTATGTGTACAGTTTTTAATGATTAACATGTAAAAACCATAGACGTATATGAATCTATACATTTAGGTATATTTAAATCTAAAAGCTATTCACTTTCCCCATAGCACAGTGATATCTCATTATGTAGGGGAATCATCTCCATAATAGCAGTGGCATATACTGAGAAAAACTTGAGTTTCAAGAGCCTAATGTCCTTCCCATCTTGAAATCACATGTTAACCAACTCTTCAGTTTGTAACTACAGTAATGCAGTTTCATCGGAAAGACCCAGTCTAAAACTTTTGTGTTTCTTGTGTTGTTCAGGCCATTCCCGACAGCTGGAAATCCTGGACCATGTGACCAATGCCTTCTCATCTCTGTTGAATGATGTCAACATTCCACAAAACAAAGCCGACGAGAAAGCTGGAGGAGAGACTGAGCAGAGAACCTCAGTGAGTGGGTCCAAAGAGCATCAGAGAAGAATGGGTAAACTTTTAAGGAGAGCTTCAAGACACAACATCAGGAGAGACTGTAACCCAGAAGTGGCCGAGTCCTTCAAGATGAAGGATGAATTTTTCATCCCCCCTGCAAAACCAGGGCAGTGTGGAGCAGAGTCACCAGCGGCCCCAGTCAACCACAACCAAAATCATTTGTCTCCTTCGGCAGAGCATCAGTCTCTCCAAGCCCGTGATGACTCGATACTTTGTCATCCTCCCCAAGCCCTCCTGGGCAAGCAGTGGCCTTGCCCATCCATGCTGGCCAAGCAAGATCCTCCTTCCTGTGTGTCTGAGGAGTCCGTCAAGGACAGAATTCAGACCAACAAGCTCAAGAACTTGTCTCGTCTTGTGGGTAAAGGACCAGACTCCTTTGAAATGGAAGAAGTGAGTGTTACAAAAACATGCTCAACCTCCCAAGGGAAATAACCTGCACCGCAGCATCCTTCGCCCTCTAGCCCTCCTTTAACCACCCCCCTTTCTCCCCCTTAACATTACATCTTATTGTCCAACTCAGTATAGTCCAGGATATTTAAAGTCATTTTAGTTGCTTCAGTTATAAATAAACTGGTATGAAACCTGCCTTTGCTTTCTCCTATTTCTTTTTCTTTTCTTGCACACAGTTGAATCCACGAGTTGCTTCTGACTTTGCTTTTGCTCAATGCTTTATTATGCAACTCAACACACTTTTCATCTATTTTCTACTTTTCCGTGTTTCACCTTCTTTGAGGGCCAGTTCAACACTTCCCACTCAGTGAAACTTGCCCTGACCACTCCTCCTCTGTATTCTCACGGCTTGGGCAGGGAGAGCTTGTTATGTTACAGGTGGAGCATTTGGCAACGCCGTCTTCCCCAGTAGACGAGCTTCTTGAGAACCGTGGTTGTGTGTTGGAAATATTTCCCCCACAATGCCTAACGCAGCACCTTGGGCAATACAGTGAAGACTTGGGTTTGGTTTTGATTTTAAGGGTTTAGTATGTCACTTGTTTGCTTTGGGATTTATTGATTTTCACATGGCTCAACTCCCATTTCACATAGACTTTTTGCCCCTTCATCCCCACCTTCACTCACACTCATTTTCACCCTCACGTAGATGACATCCCCAACTGTACTTCTCTGTCTTGTTTTTTTCCCCAAAAAGTGCATTCACATTTCCACTTAATTTCTCTGTTCATATTGGCAACTGGGATTTGGATTTAGCTGGTTGATAACTCTGTTATTTAATATAATTACAAAAGAGTAATTACAGAGGAAGAGCAAAGCTTTTTCTCCACTTTCATCTAAATTATTCAAAAGTAGGGCAGGATATTTGTATGCAAATCCCAAGGTGGGGTCACCTCTCCATTGAGCCCTCTATGTGCCAGGCAGAGAGTTGTCAGCACAGAAATGGTGACAAAATCTGCCTTGAAGGGAGCTGCACAGAAGTGGCAGAGATGAGCACAGAAACAGTAACATGGTGGGGACAGAGACAGCCCTCCAGATAAATTTTTATGTCACTATACAGATATCCCATGTTTTGGGATATTTGAGGAGTAATCAAAGACATTCTTAACCAGCCTAGAGGCTGAAAGGATCAAGAAACTTGTAAGAAGTAAGGCTTAACCATAATCTTAAAAGAAGGGTAAGATTTAGTCAGGTGAATATTGCCTATTGGAAGCCCTCACCACCCACAAAGATATAAAAATGGCCTCAAAACATGTAGATGTTAATGATCCTAATGTCTATGTATATATGTGTCTGTATGTACATGTATGCATATGCCCTACATTAAAAAATCAAAGAGGCTTAAAATATTAAAATGAATTGAAAATAGTAGCATTAAAATGAGTAAAACTTATAAAAGGAGGAAAAAAACAGAAGTACTCTCATTTGAGAATACATTGAAGTGACACTCAAAAAGAGTGGTTTTTTTGAAATTCAATTTTGCAAAGATTATTTAATCACCAAACTAATAGCTAAATTGCTATAAAGAATGTCAAGACAATTTGCTATTCATTAGTCAGTCTATTATATTAGCTAAGATCCAAACAAGAAGTTTCGCCAAACTTCAACTCATTGTCAAGACTCATTAGACTCTACTTCCCTTTAAGTTTCCTCTACTTCTAACCAGGCTGACTTAGAGGAAAACAGTGTTCCTTGTATGTCACCTATATGTGAGAGAGCGGGGATAGATAAATATCAAGTTCCACATAAAGAAAAGAGGCCGGGCGCAGTGGCTCACACCTGTGATCCCAGCACTCCGGGAGGCCAAGGCTCGAGGATCACTTGAGGTCAGCAGTTTGAGACCAGCCTGAGCAAGAGAGAGACACTGTTCCTACTAAAAATAGAAAAAATTAGCCAGGTGTGATGGTGCATGCCTGTAGTCCCAGCTACCTGGGGGGCTGAGGCAGGAGGATCGTTTGGGCCCAAGAATTTGAGGTTGCTGTGAGCTAGGCTGATGCCATGGCACTCTAGCCCAGGGAACAAGTCAGACTCTATCTCAAAAAAAAAAAAAAGAAAAGAATGTCAGTCCTTGCCCTGTAAACATTCAAATATTTTTGTTATTTTTTAATTTAATTTAATTTTCTGCATTTAATTTTTTAATTTCAAATATTAAGGGTGTATACATTTTTTGTGTTACATCATTGCTTTTGTAATGCTTGAGTCCAGCTATAGGTGTGCCCATCTCCCAAATAATGTTCATCGTACCCATAGGTTTTTGCTCCTCCACTGCCCCTACTTTCCCCTGGTTGATTTCCACTGAGTCTTACTCCCCTCTGTGCATATATGTGATCATCAGTTAGTTCCAGTTTAATAGGGAGTAATTGTGTTTGTTTCTCCATTTGTGAGATACTTCATTTAGGAGAATGGTCTCCAATTCCACCCAGATTGTTGCAAAAGGTATTAATTCATCTTTTTATGGCTGAGTGGCACTCTGCGGTATTCATATACCACATTTTATTAATCCCCTCAGGAATGGATGGGCAATTGGGTTGATTCCACATCTTTGCAATTGTGAATTATGCTGCAATAAATGTCCATGTGCAGGTGTCTTTTTGATGAAAAGTATTCTTTTCCTTTGGGTAGATACCCAATAGTGGGATTGCTGTATTGAATAGTAGGTCTACTTTTATTTAGTTCTTTGAGGAATCTCCATACTGTTTTCCATAAGGGTTGTGCTAATTTGCAGTCCCACCAACAGTGTATAGGTGTTCCTTTCTCTCTGCATCCACACCAGCATCTATTGTTTTTGGACTTTTAATAAAAGCAATTATACCTGGGGTAAGGTGATATCTCATTGTGGTTTTAATTTGCATTTCCCTGATGATTAGTGACATTGAGCATATTTTCCTATGTTTATTGGCCATTTGTCTTTCTTCTTTTAAGAAGCTTCTGTTCGTGTCTTTTGCCCACTTCTTGACAGGGTTTTTTTTTCTCTGATTTGCTTGAGTTCTTTGTAAATTCTGGATATTAGCTCTTTATCAGTGAAGTAGCTTGTGAATATTTTCTCTCATTCTATATGTTGTCTATTTGCTCTGTTGATTATTTCCTTAGCTGTGCAAAAGGTTTTTAGTTTAATCAAATTCCATTTATTAATTTTTGTTATTGCCATGATTGCAATTGGTGTCCTAGTCATAAATTCTTTGCCTAGGCTGATATCTAGAAGAATTTTTCCTGCATTTTCCTCTAGAATTCTTCTGGTTTCAAGCCTTAGATTTAAATCTTTTATCTATCTTGAATTAATTTTTGTGAGTGATGAGAGGCAGGGGTCCTGTTTCATACCTTTGCATGTGGCTATCTAATTTTCCCAGCACCATTTATTGAATAGAGCTTCTTTTCTCCAGTATACATTTTTTTTCTGTTTTGTCAAAGATCAGTTGGTTTTAAGTAGATGGTTTTATACCTGGGTTCTCTGTTCTGCTCCATTTGTCTATGTCTCTATTTTTGTGTTGATTACTATAGCCTTGCAGTACAGTTTGAAGTCTGGTAATGTGATGCCTCCAAATTTGTTCTTTTTGCTTAAGATTCCTTTGGGTATTCAGGCTCTTTTCTGGTTCCAAACGAACAGTAGAATTATTTTTTCTAGATCTGTGAAGTATGATGGTAATTCGATGGAGATTGCACTGAATTTGTAAGTCACTTTGGGTAGTACAGGCATTTTAACAATGTTGCTTCTACTGATCCATTAGCATGATATGTTTTTCCATTTGTTTGTATCCTCTGTGATTTCCTTCCTCAGAGTTTTGTAGTTCTTATAGAGATCCTTCATCTCCTTGGTTAAGTATATTCCTAGGTATTTAATTTTCTTTGTAGCTATTATGAATTGTATTGAGACTTTGATTTGACTCTTGGCTTGATTCTTATTCGTATATGGAAATGCTACTGGTTTATGTACATTGATTTTGTATCCTGAGACTTTGCTAAATTGATTTATCAATTCCAAGAGACTCTTGGTAGAATTTTTGCAGTTTTCTAGATACAAGATCATAGCATCAGCGAAGAGCAATAGTTTGACCTCCTCTTTTCTGGTTTGAATATCCTTTATTTCTTTCTCTTGCCTGATTGCTCTGGCTAGGACTTCCAGCACTATATTGGATAGAAGTGGTGACAGTGGGCATTCTTGTCTTGTTCTAGGTCTTAGGCAGAATGCTTTCAACTTTTCCCCATTCAGTATGTTGGTTTGGGTATATGGCTTGGGTATATATGGCTTTTATAATTCTGAGATATGTTCCTTCTACATCTAGTTTTTGGAGGGTTTTTCTCATGAAACAGTGCTGGATTTTGTTGAATGCTTTTTCTGCATCTATTGAGATGATCATATGGTCTTTGTTTTTGCCTTTTTTATGTGATGAATCACATTTATTGATTCACATATGTTAAATCATCCTTGCATCTCTGGGATGAAGACCACTTGGTCCTAGTTGATTATTTTTATGATGTGCTGTTGTATTTTGTTTGCTAGTATTTTATTGAGGATTTTTGCATCTATATTCATAAGGGATCTTGGTCTGTAGTTTTCTTATTTTGTTGTGCCCTTTCTTGGCTTTGGTATCAAGGTGATACTGGCTTTACAGAACGAGTGAGGGAGGATCCCTTCTCAATATTATGGAATAATTTTGTATTATGTGTACCAAGTCTTCTTGGTATGTCTGGTAGAATTCAATTGTGAATCCATCTGGTCCAGGGCTTTGTTTCTTGAGGAGGTTTTATGTTACTAATTTGATCTCACTGTTATTGGTCTGTTCAGGAGTTCTATTAATATTTCTTCCTGATTGAGTCTTGGAAGGTTGTGTGTTTCCAGAAACTTGTCCATTTCCTCTACATTCTCTAGTTTATGCATGTAAAGATTTATGTAGCATTCATGGATGAAGTTTTGTATTTCTGCCATATCAGTTGTAATGTCACCTTTTCATTTTTGATTGAATTTATTTGGGTCCTTTCTCTTCTGTTCTTGGTTAATCTAGCAAAATATCTGTTGATTTTACCTTTTCAAAGAACCAACTTTTTGTTTCAGTAATTCTTTGTATTTTTTTTTTTTTATTACAATTCATTTAGTTCCACTCTGACCTTCATTATTTCTCTTCTGCTGGTTTGGCGTTTGGTTTGTTCTTCCTTTTCCAGTTCCTTGAGGTGTGACATTAGGTTGTTAATTTCTGATCTTTCTTTCTTTTTGACATAGGCATTTAAGGCTGTGAATTTTCTCCTGAGGAATGCTGTTGCTGTGTCCCATAGATCTTGATAACTTGTATCCCCTTTGTCATTGAGTTCAAAGAATTTTTTGTTTTCCACCTTAATTTCATTCTTGACCCAGTAATCATTCAGCAGCAGGTTATTTAATATCCATGACTTTATGTAGGTTTGAGTGTTTCTCTTGTGATTGATTTCTAGTTTTATTCCTCTGTGGTCTGAGAAAGTACATGGTGTGATTTCAATTTTTAAATTTGTTGAGACCTGTTTTGTGGCCTAAGCTATGATCAGTATGGGAGACTGTCCCATGTGCTGCTGAGAATAATGTGTATTCCATAGTTTGGAGGTACAATATTCTGTAAATGTCTATCAGGTCCATTTGATTTAGAGTTTGGTTTAGGTCCATCGTTTCTTTATTTTCTGCTTTGTTGATTTGTCAATCTCTGACAGTAGGGTGTTGAGGTCCCTGGCAATTATGGTGGTGCTATTTATTTCTTTCTTTAGTTCTAGTAAAACTGGCTCTATGTATCTGGGAGCTCCTGTGTTGGGCACATATGTATTTAGGATTTTTATGTCTTCTTGTTGAATTGGTCCCTTTACCATTATACAGTGATCCTCTTTGTCTTTCTTTACCTTTATTGGCCTAAAGTCAATTTTATCTGATATAAGAATGGCTATACCTGCTCTTCTTTTGATTTCTGTTTGCATGGAATATTCTTTTCTATCTTTTAATGTTGTGTTTGTTTCCTGGAGACAGAAAATACTTGGGTTGTGTTTTTTCCTACATTCAGCCAGCCTATGTCTTTTGAGGGGAGCATTCAGTCTGTTAATGTTAACTGATAGCATTGATATGTGGGATGTCAGTCTGTTCATCCTGTGGGGTCATCCCTTATTGCTTTGTTTTACCTCTTGTTCTGTTGTTTTATAAGAGTTGTGAGTTTGGGGGGGGAGGGGGTTTAGGTGACTTTACTTTACACCGGTGGGTATCTGTTGTGCTGATTTGTGTATAATGCTGTTCTGAGTATTTTGTGCAGGGCAGATCTGGTCATGGAAAATTTCCCAGTGTTTGCTTGTCTGGAAAACTTAATTTCTTTGCCAGTCATGAAAATTAGTTTTTCAGGATACAAAAATTCTAGACTGGTAGTTGCTTTTGTTTAAGTTGATTAAAGACGGGGCCCCATTTCCTTCTGGCTTGTAATGTTTCCACTAAGAAGTCTGCAGTTAACCTGATGGGTTTTCCTTTGTAGGTTATTTGATGCTTTCATCTTGGTGCTTGCAGAATTTTCTCCTTCATTTTGACTTTGGCCATATTTATTACTATGTGTCTTGGAGCTGTCCTATTTGCTATGCATCTTCCCAGTCTTCTCCATCTTGTATCTGTATGTCTTAATTTCTGGTGTACCAGGGAAATTTTCCTCAATAATTTCCTCATTTTTACTCATAAGCATTACCCACTATTTCAGAGATTAAGCTGGGGATCCCATTACACTTCTCACTGCTGGGAAGAGGTGAAGACAGAAGAATACAAACAACCTGAGGGGACACTGCTTTTTAGGGGGAAAACAAAAGTTACAGGCAGCTTGATCTGTGAGGGATCTCCCTCTTCCACTGCAGATCTCTAGGCTGATTGGGGAGCTATTCAGAGTCTGTGCAGAGATGTTCCAACAGAGCAGGTGCAGCAGAAATCTCCCAATCCCAGCTTTCTGCAACTGATGCCATCCTGATTACTCTGGCGCATGGAGCCAGGTCTGCTTGGGACCCAGCAATGGGATCCCCAGCTTAATCTCTGAAATAGTGGATAATGCTTATGAGTAAAAATCAGCCACTCCCTGTTTGATTGAGTCGGTAAATTCTATAATAAGCTATAGAGTTATTCTTCCTGTCAGTGGTTGATGCTTGCAGGAAAAAGCCAACTGCAAAGATGTTCTTTTGTGTCTGTAATAATCTCTATTCCCTCAGGAAAAGCACTTGAATGCCCCAGACTTTGGGAGGGGCCCTGTAGCTCCCAGGGGGTTGCTGGTTCTCCACCAGAGCAGAGGTGAGTGGAGGAGCAAGGCTGAGGCTGGGCATGGTTAGGTTGCGTGAGCCTGGAAGGCTTTGCAAAGCCCTGGCAGGGCTCAAAGGTCACTTTCCCAGCCATCAGGGGGAGTCTCTGGGGGGATGGTCGAGGCAGGCTCTCCAAACCAGAATGACTGCTCAGGAGGAAGGGGTCGTTGTTCCTCAACTAGCTGTCAGGAGTGAGCTCTGTCCCTCTTGCATTACCCCTGCCTTCCAATGTATGGTTGCAAACAGGCCCCTGAGTGTGCCGCAATCTGTTTCTATGGAACCACAGGTTAGGATCTTCCCCAGTGGAGGACCCACCCTAATCCGACTGTGCGGCTTTCCTTTTCGGGGGATTGGACATTCCCCCAGATCACCGTATCTTGGCCCCACCCAGTATTCTACCATCAGTTCCACCTATGTGGGCACCCTCACCTCCCAAGTCCAGCTCCCAAATCTCCACCTGTGTACCCTAGCAACCCGCTCAAGTCCTGGGGGCACAGGATCTAGCCTGTGTGTCTGACTCACTGGCATGAGTCTCCGAGAAATCCCGGCTGACAGAAAGCTTCCAGATCACGCATCCAGATCCACTGCATGTCCTCACAGGAAAAGGCGTGGACTGCAGTCTCTGTAGAAACTTCAGACTGGAGGCTGCACCAGCTGCAGAGAGGCAGCTGCTTGCAACTCAAACTACTTTCCTGGTTGCAGTGGGCAGGGGAGGATAAGAGTCTGAATGGAAGAAAGCCAGCTCTCCAGCCTCTCAGTTTACTCTCTTTGGAGGGGAACCCTACATGGAACGTCCAAGCTCTGTGATCATACAAGTTCTCCTCACAGTTCCGGGGTTGCTGCAGTGCTTGGGCTTGTTGGGGTGGAAAGGCTTCCAAGCAACTTGGTAGCCTGCTGGTCACCTTACCCCTTCGCTGGGCTCTCAGGCTCTCTGGGTTTGATCCACACCAATATCTTTTTTACCTTTTTCCTCTTCCTTCTCTGCTTTGCAGTGTTCCTCTGTGAGGTCCCTGACAGGCTCTGATACTTATTCCTCTGACCTACACCTGAGCTGTGTCCTTTATCCCCTCTCATTTATCTGAAACCCTTCCTTCCCTCTGAGTGGTCCAGTAAGTGATGTCTCTAATCAGCCATCTTGCCTTCCTCTTCCTAATTTAATTTTATTTTTTTGAAGACAGGGTCTCACTGTATTGCCCAGGTTGTTCTTGAACTCAGGGCTCAAGCAATTCTCCCACTTTAGGCTCCCAAGCAGCTGAGATTACAGGTGCAAGCCACCACACCCAACTTTTGAAATATTTTCAAAATGACAATTATTCAAGAAAAAGCTATATATCAGTATATATTTGGAGGAAGGGAAGAAACACACTCAGACATCAAAATTAGAAAAAAACCTCACATGTTTCTTTGGCACATAGTAGATACTCAGTAAATATTTGTTGAATGAGTAAATTAACATTAAAAGAATTTGATATTAATTTAATCTAAGGATGGCCTTCATAGAAAAACAGAATATTTTGTTGAACTTCATAGCCAACTTTGTTTATGCAGTTTCTTTAATATTTTTCCACATTTGTATGTGTGAAAGACTGTATGTATGTATGTAAGGCAGAGATGGTCCTAAAAATGATATAAAAGAAGCTACTTGAATTTTGTTTTTATAAAAAGTGTATGTAAAATATTACGTTCTCACTGGGGGAAAAATTTTGTTTTACTCCATACCAATAGATGAGTGAATGAAGCTTGGGTAGATTGCATCTTAAACAAGAGCCAATGCCAGTTTCATTTTTCAATGGCAAATCTAAAAATCCAATTATAAGAAACAAAAACTATGTGTGAAATTGGCAGATTTTCATGGCATTTAAAACACGAGCCAATGTACTTAAATATCTAGCTATCGGAATTTCAAGTATGATTGGCCAAATTTTGCCTCCAGATCAACCTATGATGTTTTCCCTAGTCTTACTAAAGGCTGAGTTTGGCAATATTTGGCTCACTTCTTAAAAGTATGATTCAAAAAAAATTGTGGAATAGATTCTTAACGCAAAAATTGTAATATTTTTGTGTTTAATTTTTCTTAGTAAAATTGAGTCAGCTCCTTTCTTTTTAAGTTCTCAAACACATTAAATGAATTTAATACTCGAGAAACTTGTGCAATTGTAAACTCAAGGTAGGATGTTTCTTTATATCCATAATAAATAATCTTCACCCTTTCTTCTTGTTTGCATATAAGGATCCTGTACTCTGGAAGTCATATGTGAGAACGTTAACCAAATTATTAAATAATGCCAATCAGCACTTTGATTAGGTGGGGGATGTTTCAAAAGTTATAAATATTTCTTTTTATAAAATTAATTAATAAGTTTGGCTAAGGTGGACTAGCCAAAGAATACACTTGGCTTTCCCTTTAAATCATTGTGCCTTTTACTCTTGTTCTTTTTTTCAATAGACAAATATGTGCTTTGCATTGCACTAAGTGAATTTTTCTCCATGGTAATGGTCACAGCAAAAGAACTTCCTTAGTACACTTGAAAATTTATATGCTGCACACTGGTTTGAATTACCAAAACCAATAAAAACAATACTAAGAAGTATGCCTAATTAATTGTAAGTATAAAGTAACTTCTTTGGAAAAAGATATGAAGGATTAAAAAGAGGAAATGAATATTTCTTCTCATTACATTCTTGAGCTATATCCTCAGGGTCCTCAGTCTATCCCTGGGCTAAAGGTCATTTTTGGCCCTATGTACCACAATATTTAAAATGTTTATGTCCTTTGATTCAAGTTTCAATATTAAGATATTAATTCCAAATAAATAACAGGACATGTAGAAGTACATTTATGTATAAGGATATTTATTTCAACATTATTTCTAATTGCAAAATTTATAGAACATTCCAACAGTGGGAGAAATGTTAAGTAAACTAATGTACCTTCAAAGTGTGGCCTATCGTGCAATCATTAAAGATGGCATTTTAAAAGAAATTTTATGATGTGGGAAAGAAGTTCCCCCTTCATATTTTTGAGTGAAAAAATTTTGACTGCATAACTATGTCAAAATAAATGTATGAAAAGAAAACTTTCAAAGAAATACTCTAAAATATTCATGGTAATTGTTTTCTTCCCTTCTTTAATTTTTTCTATGTATCATGTTTCCATAGTAAGCTGTATAATTATTTTTAAAGTAATATTTATTATTTTCTTTTAACAATAACCTTATTCTCATTAATAGAGTAGTATTTATTAGTTTCTAAAAATAATACCAAAAATAAATTTTGCTATATCAATTTGGAAAATTATTTTTTAAATCTGTCTAAGCACTACACAGCAAGTGAATTTTCTGAATTACTTTTCATAAATCTATTGAGACATAAATGACTTGCATTCTCCAAACATAAAGTTCTTTCAAAGCAAAAAAATCTAAAATAATAACAAAATTATTAAGTTTACTTTAAATGCACATCTTCCAGAAGGAGCCTTGATCCTCTCACCCAGATGTGATCTTCCTTCCTCCTCAATTCCTTTAATTCTTCGAATCTTTATCTTGAGCACCTTGTCCATGCTGCTTCCTCCCAGCAGAATATAAGTTATTTGAGTTCAGGAATTCATGTTTATCGCTCTTATCAGCTGCCAGTAGACACTAATTATATGTTGATTCAATGAAGTCAATTTATTATGAAAAAAATTTCTAATGAAATTGATGCCTTTTGATATCTTAGGTCCAGAGCTTTGAAGAAGAAACTGGTAATCCTCTTGGTGTGAACTCAGGAACTGTAGGTAAGAATTCATTAATGGTCTTTCAGAAAGAATGCAAACAACTGGTGCTTAACTTTCTTAATATGTATAGAGCTTAAATTATCTCCAGGAGATGCCCTACATTTATGCATCATCTGGGATGTTAAAAACCTCCTAGCAATGCAAATGTACATGTAAATTTTAAAATATAGAACTGTTCAATATCCCCGGGGTTAATGGAGTATGTAGTGTGTCTGACACTAACTCTACATGATCTGACTACCATAGTGGGACAAATTTCACATAGGACCAAGACTAACTGAGTGAATGCTTTCTCACTCCTACTGCCAAACTGCTTGATGTTGCCCAAGTCATATTGTTTTACTGGGTCTCCGTTTTTTCATCTGTAACAAAGAGGTAAATGTAGATAATTTTTAAGTTTTCTGCCAGCAGTTACATTCTGAATTTTGTATGATCTTGATGTTAAACTCTCAGTGGAAACAAGTTGCCTAGATAACACTTTGCAAATCATCTCTTAGAATGATGCTGGACAAATCATCCTAGACAATGGAGAAGGGAGCCTTTCTTTACTTCTGGTTTTTATTCTCCCATTCAGCCATCATTGTGGTTTAACATTTCCATGATCTTATGAGGAGCTAGAAATAGGCAGGATTCATCCAGAAAAATAGAGCAGATGAAGCTAGTGCTTCATCTGGAAGAAAATATGCAAATTTTTAATTTAATTTAGTGTGGTGTCAAACACATCTTTTTCATTACGAAGTATATGTATGGTCCTCATTTTGTTAAATGCTGTTTAGAAATTATGCATTAGTAATTATAGGGTCCTGCTGATTACATAAATTGTTATCCTGCTCTTCAAAGTAATTACCACACAATCTGCATTGAGGTTTATAACACAAAAATAAGCATCTGTTTTCCATCTAATTGAATGCTTCTCAATGAAACCGGAGGTCCCCTTGCCAATAGAAACTGCTTCCCTTGACATTCTATTAAGAGGTCTATTGATATCATGTAAATCACCCCAATCATTCCAAAAAATGACTGGAAGTTAGGCAAAAATTACTAATTTAAATTTAATCTCAAATTGAGAGAGCAAAGTAAGATAGGTGAAGGGTAGCCTAATGGAGAAAATCTGAATTATAGTATAGCAAATGCAATTTTTCTACTTTCAAAAATAGTGTTGTTAACCTAAGAAAAAATAGGACTGAGAACAA